>BPLS01000137.1:688804-704811 GCA_019656275.1 Rhododendron kiyosumense
GCACAAACATTTTTATCCCTACGAATTAAGAAAACATACCTACCGATATGCGATTGAGCTAATTTTTTACAGGGCCCCATAAAAAAATATGTATTTTAAAATTTATGGGTATTGTTTTGTATTTTTGTGAGGTCCGGAGTGGGCCTCACGTAGGCGTGTAGTAGACTCGTGCGGTGAACGTAGCATATTAAAAGAGTCTCTGGTCCCATTGGTCATTTTGTTAGTCAACAATCAAAAATAAATAAAATACAAATTCTTTTTTATTTTAGGTAGTCAATTTTTATACTCCATCGATTTTTTTTTCCCATGTAAAAGGTCATACTTCATAGAAATCTTAAATTACGTGTACCTTATAAGTAAACACTGGCTTAGGGTATTCACAATGCGGTAATCAAAACTTGATAATCAAAAGTTGTCACATCAACTGTAACGACCCTGATTTTCGGTCGTTAAAAATTTTGTTAAATATTTGAATTTTATTGTTATTACTTGGATTTACCTTTTAATTTCCAAAGTTTGTCATAATTACGTTTTTGCCTCTTGAAAAATTATTTCTTGACGCTTTAGTCCGCTTAGCTAGCCTAGTTAGCATCTAACCATCCGGTTAGAGTAACTAAAACCGAAAAGTCACCTAGTCTTGGCAAAATGACCGTTTTGCCCCTCGTTGGAACTTTTGAACCTTTTGAACCCTAGACTAAGAATTTAATATTCTTTTTCTTTTAAATATTTTTGGTTTTATTCTTTGTCCATTGGACAATAAATGTTAGGGATATTATTATCCATTGGATAATAGAACCCCATTTGTTTATATTAAAAGTCTACTTGGTTAAAGTACTATGAATAGTAAAAAGTAACTTTTTGATTACTTTAAAGTACCTTTTTGGATTATTTTATTATATAATCTCCCTAGCAACTATTATCCATTGGATAATAAAAGTTAGGGTGGTTATTATCCATTGGGTAAAAGGTTAAAACTTTCACCTAGTACATGGGTTGATTAATTTAATATTTTCTTTTAACCCATGTGGGGTAAGTACTATTTATTTAAAGGCTTGAAAATTCATTAGTACTCTTTTATTATTTAAAATTGGGATTTTGATCTTCCTACGATACATAAGTACTTATGTATATATTAAGTTAGTACTTGATTGTTTATCTATTGGGCTAAGTACCATGTGCTCAATTTAGGGTTTAAAAGAGAATCCTAGCCTTTAAGGGCTATTTTTTTATCTTAAGTACAAAAAGTAATTAGATTTCATTGTTACTTGCTATATATATACATATATATGTACCATGAGAGAGCAAGAGAGGGGAGAGGGAGAGAGAGAACCGTGAGAGAGAGAGAGAGGGCCGGTTGGGAGAGGAGAGAGGGAGAGAGATTTGATTGGTACTTGCCTTTGATCTTCCATTGTACATCCAATCTTGGAGATTTTTCTCTTCCAAAGCAAATCTTAACTCCATTGTACTCTTGTATACACCTTGCAATGGTTTGAACCCTTAGATCTTGTACCAATATCTTTCTTGCCCACCAAGGATCAATCCTAGCCATCCAATTGATCCAAGATCAAATCTTGGTACAAAAGTAGCCATGCAAACCTAGGATTTTCCCTTGATTTGTGCTTAAAAGTTGGATTTGATTTGATGTACTTCTTTGAACACCTTGTAACTTCTTGACCCTTTGATCATGTACCATTACAATCTCAACCATCCATTTGATTCAAGAATCCAATCTAAGGACACCATAGGCATGCAATCCTAGGATTCTTGCATTGATCTTCCATGATCTCTTGCCAAGTGTCAAGGTGAGACTTAGAGAGAGAGAGAGGAGAGGGCCAAGCTCTTGCCTATAAATAGAAGGCCATTCTCATGCTTTGAACTCACACCTCAAGCAATAGCTCTTCCTTCTCTCTAGAAACCATTTTCTGTTTTTCTGGGCAGCCACTGTCCCGTCGGAAATCCTCTATTTTCTCCTGCTTAGGTTAGTTTTTAGGACCAACTTCCTTCTGGAAAGTTGTATAGCACTTCGAAACCTTGAAGTTAGGCTCAAGAATCACCCCAATCGGTTAAGAAATGACCAAGATATTGTCATCCGAAATTCAGTGAAAATTCTGGATTTTCATTTCTGGACAGCTTACTGTCCTTTGCTTTTCCCCCATTTTTCTCCAACCTAAAGTCGTTTCTAGGATTAACTTTCTTCACGAAAGTTGTAGAGAATTTCTTGAGCTTCGTTCTCGACCCAAGAACGACTCTATTCGGCCAAAGATTGACCGAGTTACTGCCGTCCGAAATTCGGTCCAGATTCGGGAGAAATTCTACCTAGCTTATTCGGCCCCGACTAGTTTCGGATCAAGGTAGGATACTCTTACCCTATTCCTATGTATATGTAAGATCTCGTTATCTTCCATTTCAAAGCAAGTTATCTTTATTTACTTTTTATTTCAAGTATTTGTATTTTGATCTTGAAAATGATTATAAGCATGCTTATGTGAGTTGTTTGTATTACTTGTGCCGTTAAGCTTTAAGCGTTGATTTGAACATAGAGTTGGATGATCTTGTTGGATTACGATGAATGATGTTTACTTTTGTCCTACCACGGAGTCTTTGCATGTAACGAGACACGAGAATCGAGAAAGTAGAAACATGACACCTAGGGTGTGTTGGAAAAGGTTGAAATGTTTTGAAAACCGCAATGTGGCCGGACTTGCCCGTTGTGTGAGGTGTGTGTGTGTTCCAATGGGAAACCGGAGCAGCGGAACCATTGTGAGGGTGTGTGCCAATGGGAACCCGGAGCGGCGGAACCATTGTGCGTTCCCATGGGAACCCGGAGCAGCGGAACCATGGTGAGGTGTGGCTTGGTTATCCGCGGAGAGGAGCCAATGCAATTGTGTGCCAATGGGAACCCGGTGCGGCGGAACCATTGTGAGGATACTCGGGAACCCGGAACGGCGGAACCGAGGTTGGGTGTGTATGGCTTGGTTATTCGCGGTACGGAGCCAATGCTAAAGATTTTGAAAGGCTTGGTTATCCGCGGTACGGAGCCAATGCAAATGTTTTCGAAAGGTTATTTTGTAAGTGGAAAATGGAGACACGGTCTACGATGAGTCGCGTAGGAGAAATCGGGAAATCTTGGACACCAACGATAGATGATTAACGATGTGTGATTGCTAGTGTTGTTGTAATTGTTTACCGTCGTAAGGTTGGTGGGTAAGGATTTCCTATTGAGCGTTGTAGCTCACGGTGTTACTTTTTGGTAACCCTGACATATTATATCGGTGGCGACGCTGGTATAATGTGTCAGACCTTGTAGATGATCAAGATGGACCGTTCACTTGGAGGCGTCCGGAGCTGAGGAGCTGGCTATGATGAAGAAGCAAGAGGAGCTGTAGTTAGGAAACTTTAGTTTCCTTTTTGTTGAATAAATGTACCCTTTGAAGTATTTTTGATGTAATAAACTCTATTTATTATGTAATAAAATGCTTCATTAATGTACCCTGATTTTGGGGGCGTTACATCAACTTTTGATTATTTATTTAAGAGATTGTTAAGGTTAACAATGTAGATGTCTACAATGGCATAATCAAAATTGGGCAATTTAAACTTGTCACATCATATTTTCAAACTACAAAAAACTAAAACTTGTGAATAGTAGAAAATAGTTTTTCTAAAAATAGTTTTAAAACTAATAAAAACTATTTACTAGAAATAGAAAATAGTTTTTGAAACTTTTTTTGGAAAAAAATATTTTTAAAAAACAATTTGGAAAAATAATGCTTTTTCGAAAATATTTTTTGAAAAGAAAGAGAGAGAGGAAAAGGAAGAGGGATAGAACATTTTTGTATAATGATTGATATTAATTAAAAAAAATTGTATAAGGATTGGTGTATTTGATTGAAAATATGTATGGTCTATTAAATTTGGTTATTGTCAAAAGGTTGTTAATTTTGGTTATCCAAAATCCAAAATTTGATTATTTCTAAAGAGATTGTTAAGTTTGATTATAACATTATGAGACATATTTTGCCCTAAGGCCATCCACAGTGGTATAATCAAAAGCCAATTGTTTTCAAAGTTAACAATGTTGATGCAAAAGATGGCTCACAATGATATAATCAAATTTAGCAACATCCTTAGAAATAATCAAATTGTGGGCTTTGGATAATTAAAACTAGCAACCTTTTTCAATAATTAAAATTTGTGGACTCTACACCACATAAATTAACTAGTTCCAAAATTTGTATACATGTGTGTTTCAATTGGTATTTTTTTCTTCTCTTTTTCACCTACTCTATATCTTCTTCACATCATCCATAAACTATTTCTCTTTCTTTTCTTCAAAAAGTGAAGCTCATATCTCTCGATCATTTACAATTCAACCCATCATTGGCAGATTAAGATATTTCACTTTTCTTTCTCATTTCTATTTTTTTCCCCCAAAAAATTCATAATAGGAGAGAAGAAAGTTACCGATTTTTTCTCAAAATTAAGAGAATGAATCGATATATTTTGCAAAAAAAAAACAAAAAAAACCGTAAATGGAGGAAAGTGAATGGTAGAAAACAGAGGGAGAGAGAGAGAGTGAAATTGTAGTGGACCCTTATTTTGGTTATGGACTAGAAGTGACCATTGTGAAACTCAACATTGTTAAGCTTAGCAATCTCTTAAGTGAATAATCAAAAATTGATGTATCAATTTTTGGTTATCCTTTTTTGATTATACCACTGTGAATGGCCTAACAGTATTAACTTTAAAAATCTTTTACTTTTGATTATAGCGTTGTGGGTACTCTCATAATTTATGTCACACGTGTCTGGATATTGTATGATAATCAAAAAAGATGAACAAATGTGTGGTTATAAAAAGTGGTTCAGGATTATGTCCCAACACCACATTGCTATGTGGTTGACTAAGTTGAGCTTTTCAAGTTCTAAAGGTTCTTTCCCCACTAATTAAATTCTCTAGAAAATTTAAATTAATGGTCCCCTAATCTTGTTGAAGTCAATAGCGGATTCAGGAATTATCTATAGATGGATCACCCCTTTAGGATCAGCCTTATTTATTTTTATTTAAAAATCGGAGGCGAGTTCACATCAAACTAAACTAATAGTAGTAATACATATTAATTTTGCAACTAGCAAATAGAAAAAAAAACTTGTATTAGTTTGGTCTTGAGTCGAAAATCTTGCTACGCCCTTGCTTTATACAGTAATCTTTCTTTAGGGATATGATCCTCCTAACAATCAAAAAGTAGTTTTGGACCCAAAATAAAATAAATTTCATTCATTCTATTTGTTCCTAACATCCAAACATAACCCAATGAGAGGGGTTTTTTTTTTTTTTGTCAAAAGTGGGAAGATTGTATTGATAAATGACCAGTGACACTTAAAAAATGGAGATCAGTATAAAGAACTTGGACAAAACCAAACTAATCGTTTAACAAATACAAAACAAGTAAATTATAAGACAATCGGCGTCTGTTATCCTAACCCAGACATGGCCTGACGCAAAAGCAACACTTTCAAATTGTCTAATATCTAATTAGGAGTCTCAAACAAGAAAAAATGCAAAGTTAAAGGACAAAAAACGCGAAATACCCAATGAAGGGGTTATTGGTAACTCAAAAAGTGTTCACAAACTAAATTAATTCGGATAAAAAAAAACTAAATTTATTTATTTATTTTAAAGAATTTCTCTTTATCCACGTGTTAACATCCTTGAAAGGAGTTGTGCATCCTCATGAAAGTACATGCTTCAAAAATATGGAATGACTATTTCAGATTTTACCTACCGATGCTTCCAAAACACTCCTTTAACAGGGCCCATAAATGCACTTGCAAATAAATACTGTTAACCATAAAGTTAAAAGGTTAACATAAACACCCAGTGTTGGAAAGAATAAAAAAAAGCATGATTATAAAAGTTTTATTTATTTATTTATTATATTTGAACCTCCACTAACACCCAGATCAGATGCTTCTCCAATAATTAACTTCAGAAACGGATGGTAAGCTTTGGACCATTTCAAATTACTACTTCGATTTAATACGGGGAAATCAACATTTTCCTTTTCTCCTTTAACTTTTTCTGAAACTGTAAAACTACTTTTCTTTGTCTTTCGAATGTGACAGCATTTGAAACAGCTCAATAAGACAGTGCTTTCCTACTAGTTTGCAAATGGAATGCCTAGGTAATTTGCACCATTTAATAAATACCGGTGACGCCTTCAAATTGTTGACGCAGCAACAGGAATGTGATTATGAGATACGCAATCAAATCCTTCCACACTATTGAAACAGATTTTGATATTTCTCATTAATATTTTTTTTTTTTAGAAAAAAATAAAGCCTTGGAGTAAAATCATAGAAAAAGAATGATCAAAACACCCTCTAGTCACAGTAATCCGTGCTTATATTCCAAAACAGCATTAACAGGATAAATATTTTTATTCTCCTACGATGTCATGTCCCTAATAAGTTCCATTAAGTCTATCCTCACTGCACGAGTCTATCATATCTCTTATTAGATCCATTTAAGTCTACATGTACACTCATAGCCAGAGTCCATCACACAAACATTTTTATCTCTACGAATTACGAAAACATACCTACCGATATATGATTGAGCTGATTTTTTACAGGGCCCCATAAAAAAAATACGTATTTTAAAATTTATGGGTATTGTTTTGTATTTTTGTGAGGTCCGGAGTGGGCCTCACGTAGACGTGTAGTAGACTCGTGCGGTGAACGTAGCATATTAAAATATGTCTCTGGTCCAATTGGTCATTTTGTTAGTCAACAATCAAAAAAAATAAAATACAAATTCTTTTTTATTTTAGGTAGTCAATTTTTATACTCCATCGATTTTTTTTTTCCAATGTAAAAGGTCATACTCCATAGAAATCTTAGATTATGTGTACCTTATAAGTAAACACTGGCTTAGGGTATTCACAATGCCATAATCAAAACTTGATAATTAAAAGTTGCCACATTAGCTTTTGATTATTTATTTAAGAGATTGCTAAGGTTAACAATCTAGATGTCTACAATGGCATAATCAAAATTGAATAATTTAAACTTGTCACATCATATTTAATTTTCAAACTACAAAAAATTAAAAATTGTGAACAGTAGAAAATAGTTTTTCTAAAAATAGTTTTAAAATTAATAAAAACTATTTACTAGAAATAGAAAATAGTTTTGAAACTTTTTTTGGAAAAAAATATTTTTAAAAAACAATGTGGAAAAATAATGCTTTTTCGAAAAGAAAAAGAGAAGAAAAAGGAAGAGAGATAGAAAAATTTTGTGTAATGATTGGTATTGATAAAAAAAAAAAATTGTATAAGGATTGGTATATTTGATTGAGAATAGTAGGGTCTATTAAATTTGGTTATTGTCAAAAGGTTGCTAGTTTTGGTTATCCAAAGCCCAAAATTTGATTATTTCTAAAGAGGTTGTTAAGTTTGATTATAGCATTGTGAAACATATTTTGCACTAATATCATTAACTTTAAAAATCTTTTACTTTTGATTATAGCGTTGTGGATACTTTTATAATTTATGTCACACGTGTTTGGATATTGTATGATAATCAAAAAAGATCAACAAATGTGTGGTTATAAATAGTGGTTCAGGATTATGTCCCAACACCACAGTGCTATGTGGTTGATTAAGTTGAGCTTTTCAAGTTCTAAAGGTTCTTTCCCCACTAAATTCTCTAGAAAATTTAAATTAATGGTCCCCCAATCTTGTTGAAGCCAGTGGCGGATCCAATAATTGTCTATAGATGGGTCACCCCTTTATGACCAGCCTTATTTATTTTTATTTAAAAATCAGAGGCAAACTCACATCAAACTAAACTAATAGTAATACATATTAATTTTGTAACTAGCAAATAGGAAAAAAAACTTGTATTAGTTTGGTCTTGAATCGAAATCTTGCTACGCCCTTGCTTTATACAGTAATCTTTCTTTAGGGATATGATCCTCCTAACAATCAAAAAGTAGTTTTGGACCCAAAATAAAATAAATTTCATTCATTCTATTTGTTCCTAACATCCAAACATAACCCAATGAGGGGTTTTTTTTTTTGTCAAAAGTGGGAAGATTGTATTAATAAACGCCCAACGGTACTTAAAAAATGGAGATCAGTATAAAGAATTTGGACAAAGCCAAACTAATTGTCTAACAAATACAAAACAAGTAAATCATAAGGCAATCGATGTCTTTCATCCTAATCTAGACATGACCTGACGCAAAAACGATACTTTCAAACTGCCTAACATCTAATTAGGAGTTTCAAACGAGTAAAAATGCAAATAATGACAAAAGATACCAAATACCCAATGAAGGGGTTTTTGGTAACTCAAAAAGTGTTCACAAGCTAAATTAATTAATTTATTTTAAAGAATTTCTCTTTATGCACGTGTTAACATCCTTGAAAGGAGTTGTGCATCCTCATGAAAGTACTCCTACGTGCTTCCAAAATATGGAATGACTATTTCAGATTTTACCAACCAATGCTCCCAAAACACTCCTTTAACAGGGCCCATAAATGCACTTGCAGATAAATACTGTTAACCATAAAGTTAAACGGTAAACATAGACACCCACTGTTGGAAAGAATAAAAAAAAGCATGATTATAAAAGTTTTATTTATTTATTTATTATATTTGAACCTCCACTAACACCCAGATCAGATGCTTCTCCAATAATTAACTTCAGAAACGGATGGTAAGCTTTGGACCATTTCAAACTACTACTTCGATTTAATACGGGAAAATCAACATTTTCCTTTTCTCCTTTAACTTTTTCTGAAACTGTAAAACTACTTTTCTTTGTCTTTCAAATGTGACAGCATTTGAAACAGCTCAATAAGACAGTGCTTTCCTACTAGTTTGCAAATGGAATGCCTAGGTAATTTGCACCATTTAATAAATACCGGTGACGCCTTCAAATTGTTGACGCAGCAACAGGAATGTGATTATGAGATACGCAATCAAATCCTTCCACACTATTGAAATGGATTTTGATATTTCTCAATAATAATTTTTTTTTTTAGAAAAAAAATAAAGCTTGGAGTAAAATTGGCAGCAAATGCAATAATATTTGGCCGTTAACGGTACTTCCAAGGTAGAAATAGATTTCAAGATAAATCAGTTGGTATATGGTTACATATTTAGTTAGATGGGGTTAACTATAGTTTACCCTTCTATATATTGCATCTTCACTACATCAAACTATGAAAAGACGGTTGTTTGTAATACGACAAAGGTTAGGTAATGTTGCACTTTCCTTGTGTGCATATATATGTCGCTTTGTTCTCTTTGTTCATACGAAATTACAAGATGATTAATGAACGTATAGGTGCGGGTGATCAGGTCATGACAGTCAATTTAGTGAAATGCTTCGGCATGGAGAGAACAGCTTTAGATATGTCCCTCGTGCCAAAGAGAAGGTAAAAAAAATCCCTCATCTCCTGCTTTCACCAGGAGAGCAAAAGCTTACATTGTGTAATCCAGAACATGGACGTCATTCCCTTGGATCACCTTGCTCGAAAGCCCCTAATCGGAACATATATAATCCTGTTTAAGTTACTTCCCCCCTAATATGCAGTATTTGAACCGATACTTTAAGAAAACAATAAAATGTGGCCGCTCAACTAACCACAACAAAATTTGGTCCATTCGGTGCATGGAATGATGCCCACTGATGCTTAATCCTAGTCAAATAGCCAGCAACATGTATCTAATGACAACAAGGCAGAACAAAATTTCATACACACCAATATGCCAAGCAGGCATTGCCTGGACCTTGAATGGTGTCAACTTTAGACAATTAGCACTTAACTAGCAGTTCTATCAGGTCATTTGGCTGTCTTCATTACAAATATAAGGCCTTCGCGGCAATGGAAGAGAATGTTCCCAATAATGTGTATGGGTCTTCTTTGGTTCACGCTTCACGCGGGTGTCCCTTGTTATCTGTATGCATCAAAGGGAAAAAAAAACCACAAAAGTCAGCATTACTCAGAGAATCCCTCTACAATAAGTAAACATATTTCTCCAAGGTTGAATGAAGTCCTCTTATTAACTTGGTCGAGGTAAAAATCTTGGTCTTGTTCCAATGTCCAATGAACTGCTAGTACAGGCCTCCTTCGTGTAGGCCAAGACTGGGCCTGCAGGCCTGTATTTGGTTCGACAAAGTATCCATCCCAACCCAACAAATAGCCAAGTATAATTCCAAATAGATCATTGATGGTTGATTTTAAATACTGAGCCAATTTACAGGTTACTCTATTATCCCAGTCAAAATTGAATTCCCACTATTTCCAAGTCAATTGACTCAATTCAGATGCATTATCGTTACTGTATATGCAAGTCAATTGACTCAATTCAGATGCATTATCGTTACTGTATATGACGTTGATAATTAGATACTATTAAAGATGACAAGGAATATAACAAAGAAATAGATCTTACAACAAAGATAATAAAGTGGCATTTAAGACGTTCCAGCACATGATATTGGAACAGATCTTACAAACCTTTTTCATGTCATATTTCTACATCGTATCAAGATCGTGATACCCTTACAGTTAGTTTTGTAGTTTAGTACATATTGGATTTGCATCAAGAAAATAAGAGATCATCCATTGATGCCCTAAAGTCCAGTTATCTATTATATCAATGGAACATGTCTTACTTAGCCAAATCGTAGTTCAAAAGGTTTTTTGTAGTTTAGCACTTGACTACAGAACCCTAATACAAAAAAGGTGTACCGGAAGCTCCCGGGTTTGGGGAAGGTTGATGCACGCAGCCTTACCACTGCCAACAGAGAGGCTATTTTCGAGAATCGAACCCATGACCTTCAGCTTCAGGCCACAATGGGGCAGCTATGGTTGAGCTAGGTTCGTTAATGTGAACAAAGAGGAGGAACAAGTATTGTATCTTATAATTCTTGTAGGGTTCCAACCTAAAACCAATTAGCAATAGGTCCAGTAGCCTCTAGATTATATTAACCTTGCTTGGGTAGCTTAGGTGAGCGATGTGGAATAAAGCCTAACACTTCCTCAATTGCAACCCGGTAGCAAGTTGATGTACGAATTGACGAGGTCAGCCCAAGGCTCCGCCTACACCTCCGGTTCAAAAGCCACAAACTTAATCCTTCTTGTATGCTCGAAGCTCTCCGTGAAAAATTGCTGGAAAACACGCGTTAATTTAACTATAGAAAAGGCTCAGGCTCAGCTCCACTTCTGGGAGGACTTAATGGAGGCTGAGTGTCAAAAAGAAATTGATACGGGTGGGGACTCAACCATGTGAGGTGAGGGCATCCAAGACCTAACTTTGATACCATGTTAGATTTCATGGAGGGTTCCACCCTAAAACCAATTGGCATACGTATTGTAGCCTCTAGATCATCTTACCTAAGCTTGGGTTGTTTAGGTGAGCGATGTGGGATAAAGTCTACCACGTATTAGAGAAGTGGTTGTGCCATGACTCAAAAGAGGCTGTTTCCAAGAATTGAACCCGTGACCATCAGGCCACAATGGGCCAGCTTGTTTGGGTGGCTTAGGTGAGCGATCTAAGATAAAGTCCACTCCCCTTCACATACAGCCCTGTAGCAATTGGAAATATGAATTGATAAGGTAAGGGAATTGACGGGCGGTGACTCGACCACGTGAGGTGAGGCCATCCAAGAACTGACCTTGATACCATGTTAGATTTCTTGGAGGGTTCTAACCTAGAACCACTTAGCAATAGGTCATGTAACCTTTGGATTGTATTAACAAAGTTTGGGTGGTTGAGGTGAGCAAAGCGGGATGAAGTCTAACACTCAATAAAGAAGTGTACAGCGCTATGAAGCAAAAGGATGATCAATACTTACCATAAGCAATGTTGCAATATCATGGCTCAACAGATGACAGGAAGGATTGGATTCCGAAAATTATGAAAAGAACACCACCTGAGAATGCAACCTGCGCCAGAATTAAGACAGCATTGTGGTTACACATACTGGAAAAAAGTATGTAGACTGCGAAAAAGGAAACAAAACGGCAAGATTTGTCATTTACAAGTTTCTCAGATATATGAGATGCCAAGCTCTTTCCTCCCAGGACAGCAGCAGTAGTGCACAATGCTTGCCCTCTGGTAAAGCCAAACAAAATCAGCTCCACAATGTTATTCATAGAGTAATCTGATTACCCAAATATCACAAAAATTGACTCTAGTTTGCAAAGACAAAAGACAAGAAGCGGAATACACACTTTCTAAATGAAAACCAAAGTACTGTATTCAGGTGACATATAATTTTAGGTCAGTTTTACGGTTTCACACAACCAAGATTGAGTGATTTTAAAAATCTTGGCAATCATTGAGATCTTAATTCACCAAATCCAAGGTGCACAAATATTACATGCTTATCTACCATGTGGGCGAGTGTGGTGGTGAATGTGATTCGTGGGCATTTATGAGTTCCAAAGAGAGAGAGAGACAGAGAGAGATGTGACTTCCGGTAAACTCTTTTGACTAATAAATTCCGTCAATAGAAAACGGAATGTCACCAAGACTAGCCAAAAATGACCTATAAAAAAAACTCATATGAATAGGTCGAGAGATTTATTTACTTACAAGATTCCACCAAGGACAACACCAAATGGGTTCTCACCAGCAGCTAAACCGATGGTAGCCAGCTGGAAGGATAAATGTAGAAGTATGAAACAAATGGAGCAGTCGTAGTAATGGTTGTGACACTCAGAATGTGCACAGATATATGTTACTTGTTTTCCGAAGCTTACCTGACTTCTGTCACCCCATTCACCAAAGAATGTAATGGAAAATGCCTGTAAAATGGTCATCATTCATCAATCATGAATCAAAGAATTTGTAGTAAAATACTAACATTGTTCGATTTTAGGTTGTATATGTGATCAAAGATTTGGATTACGAAAATAGAAGGAAGTGGAAAAGTTGAAGATTCTAACCGTTGTGAGTTGTTAGATCCTTAAACTTTTCTATCTCCTTTCCTTATCCAAATACTACCTAAAGAGTATGAAATGGATAGAAATCAAAACCTTAAGAAAGATGGGGGAGAAGAACCAAGTAAGAAGTTGCCGCCTTTCCTTTTTCAAATCATCATCAGCCTGAAAGAACATGATATGCATAAAATACTTAGAACAACAAACATAAGGGATCTGGTAAATCCATAACTAAGTTGATACTTAAACGGAGCAACGAGATAATGATCCAAGTTAATGATACGACCAAACCAATTAAGATGATGGCAAAAAACCAAAACTGAGCATTTAGTTTGCATTTCGGAACGTTTCATGTTAAAATTAGATATCAACTTAACTCCGGCGCACAAATACATTTTTGTAGTAAAATGGAAAAAAAAAAAACATTTATTGCTACATAATTACGGTGACACAGATGGATCAGAAAAGATTATGGCTAACATGTGCAAAAAAAGAGTTTGCTAAATCACTACAAAACTATTGGCTCGAAGAAAGAATTTAAGCAAGTCATCTAAAGTCTCGAAGTGTCTTATCATCTCCTCAAGAAGAAGCATTGATAGAAAAGCGCCAGACCAATCATAAAAAAAATGCAAAGAAAATAGCTCTGGTGTCCTGCTCACCACAGTCGAAGGAACAAGGACATAACAGTTCTTACCTTGCTACGCTCTTTTACACTTCCATTATTAGCTTTCCAATCAGCATCCTAATAGCACCATTAAGGAAATAATCGGAAAGAATATGGCAATATATCAAATAAGTCATTTGGGAGAAAAGTAAACAAACCAATTTGGCTTCAACTTCAGCCAATTCTTCAGACTCCCTAAAGGATGAAACAGCGTCAGACTCAAGTAGAAGCAAATCAAAGAGGAAGGAGAATTAGAAGCTATATAAACGTTGGTGAAGAAGGCAAAAGGACAATGACTAATATGTTACCCTTCTCCTTTAACTACATCCCACAAAGACCATAGCCCAAATCCGAAGAATAACAAAGTTGTTATGTGATGAGTCCATTTACGAGAGATCTGCAAGATTACAGGAAAACAAGAACAGAAAAAGTAAAATAACAGGACATTATGATGTGAAAACACTTGCCTCAAGAATGAAAGTTTGTTTCCAAAATACTTGACACATACAAGCAGTTAAGTGTTAACCATGTAGGACATAAGATTGAATACTTTTGCTGTTTTGCAAGACCTAAAGATTTCAGAATCTGTAGGATCAGTAATCACTTTGAATGTGGCCAGAAGGTAAACAATCTGAAAAGGAAATATTTAGGTTGAATATCATTCCCAGGTTTAGCACCCAAGCCAAAAACATGGAACTGTGATTTGCCAAAACTAGCCTTAATCACTCGGATACATTATAATCCTTTGGCTACTTGCTTCCCAAGTCTGTTTCCATTTTAAGTACACAACATTCTATATCCATTACCTTACGAAACAATACCTACATATACAGCTAAACTGATACAAAATAACTAAAATAAATCGCTCCGCTTCTGGTGCCTATTAAGTAAAACTACACATTAACGGTCATCCAATACATATAACCAACACATCAGCATCAAGTTAGCTGTGAGCGTCCAAACTTTATGACTCTTACCAGATTTGGAGCAGCCCAGCCAACAATAGCAGAAAGAATAGTCATCACCTACAAATCAGCAAATATTTTCTCTCCTCGTAAGGCATAAAAACCAGACAACAAGATCAAAACAAAGAAAAAAATTTTGTCAAGGAAGTTGCAAGCAAAGACTTACAATCAAAGCTGTCATGCACCCTGACAGAACAAGTCTCCTGGGGTGGCGCATTCCCAAGATCTAAAAACAAGCATCATAGTGTCAGATAAATTTCTGGACAGAAGATTCAGAAAGGCAAATAGATAAAGTAAAACAATAGAAAAATCTACTGCCTCTTATGACGGTCCTCTAAGGTGATTAGTGGATTGGTCCATATAACAAGGTAAGTGCCTGCCAGATTCCAGAGATGTGTTCAAACAAAAGCTGAAGCACTTCTTGTTAAGCACTTTCAAATAACAGTTTTATTTGTATGTTGTGTGGTCAAAATCTTACGATTCACGATATGTATCTTACAGTTGATACCTTCAGAGGTATAATCACTATGTGTAATCAACGTATCTCTAGGTGTAACAAATCTTACGAAATACATACAACAAATAATGCATTATGCAATTTTTTAGCAACTTTTCACAAAGTACTTGAAAAAGTTAAGGAAGAAAAGGAGAATCTATCCTTCCAACATGATGAAAAAAACTAGTAACCTCGAAGAGGTCTAAAAGAATAATAGGTAATGAAAACAGCATTGCTTCTCAAAGTTGTGCAACTGTGGTTTTTGGGAACCAAGTTCTTATTCTTCCCTTAAAAACTCAACAAATTGATTCTTGCCACTCTCATTCTCCTATTCAATTACATAATAGAAGAACCTTACATATATTCAAACCCTTCCGAAAACTCAAAAACAAACCTGAAAAATTAAGTATGTCCGTCTAACCATTTGGAAAGAGCAAGGATATCAGGTTCCTAATACACAACTTCCTCACAATCCATTAATTGAATGCTTTAAAAGATTCACATGAAAGTCATTTAAGGAATTAAAATCAGTGAGAGTAGAACATCAACATCCACATTCTCCAAAATGTATTACCCTTTCAAGTTGCGCTATTGCACTTTAAAACAAGGTGAAGAACAAGAAAACAAAATCACTCAATTTGTATTGGAAAATGAAAAAAAGAATAAGAAGGCCATTTTGTAAAGCTAATTTTTCTCACAATGGGTCAAAGAACTAAAATATACCCAGAGTTACAAGGGAAAAGGCACAATTTAAAGCACAAGATTTTAACAATCTGTTGTACATAGAGTCTTATCCTCCTGTGTAAGCCAAGTAAGTGTTCGGTTCGCTCAATTAAAGCTAGAATGGAATGGCTATTCCTTGTAGAGCTCATATCGTTAAATTAATTACAGAAACTTCGCCACAAATGGAATTCTCAG
>BPLS01000137.1:704897-743214 GCA_019656275.1 Rhododendron kiyosumense
GAATGACCATTCAATTAAGGGGCCAATAAATGACAATTCCAGCAGACCAAACACTACTTAACATCTTTATAATCTCCTAATGAAATAGTAATAATCACATTGGCACATATCAAACAATCAATTGCCTAAGAGCATCCGCAATGTAATAAGCAAATAAATATGGATAAGTAAACTTAACAACAATACTCAAAAAACACTCCACATTGTAATAAGCAAATTTACAAATCCTTTAGCAAATAACTAAATTTCACCCATTCCATAACCAAACTTAACAACTTTTACCAATAACCAAACTCAAAACTTAAAAACAACCCACATCGGAATTGTCTCGTTGAGACGAATAATTTGGTGTGGTTGGGTGCGTAATTGGAACTCGCTTGCAATTAGACAAATGTGCATTGTGTATTGTGAGGATTTTTTTGGTTAGAGATACAAAGTTAACTAATGTGGAGGTAGAGGTTGTTAAGTTTGATTATGAACTAAATGGATAATCAAATGCTGACGTGGCACATTTTGATTATTGATTTTGATTATTATCATTGCGGATGCTCTAATGAATACGAAACCTATTTCGCCATTGAAAAAATTAAAACAAAAAGAAACAAAAACAGATTAGGAGCAGCGTAAACCGAGATCAAAACAACCAAGCGCAACTAACCGCGGCGGCGAAAAAGGTATTGTCGCCGATCTCGGAGAGCACCGTCATGGCAAGCGACTTCGTGAAACCCTAATCCCGCACAAAAGCTCTCAACATTATTCAATATTGAGCACAAATTACAAACAAGAAAACAGAGCATAAAAACAGAGTTTGAGCTAATTACTTGGGCAACAGAGAGACTCATGTTCGATCAGATGAGCGGCGACAGCAGGAGAGAGAGAGAAACTGAAGAGTTTGGTAGAGAGAGAGGGAGAGAGAGATGAAGGCGTCAGTCAGAGGTTATACATACGCATATATGAAGGCGAGTGCTTGCACATGACTTTGACAGAATATGCTGTGTTTGTTTTTTTGAGAAGATGGAGGGAGAATCATAAAATAGTGGGAAATTTATAGAAATGGTCCTCATAATTTCACCCAAGTCTTATTTTCATCATTTAAGTATCAATTGCAACTCTTTTGACCTTTAAATTTGGTTGTCGTACAACATTGGTTAAATTGATAATGTTTGTCAGCCAAATTAGACGAAAAAAATCAAATTGAGGGCAGACTTTATCAGTTGAACCAACTTGGTACAAACTGCAACGTCCAAACTGTCATCAATCTGATTTTTTTCAGTTCAGTTTAGTTGACAGAAGTTATTAATTAGACCAATTTGGTACGAAAATCCAACCTGAAGGTAAAAAAAGTTGTAATTGATACTCGGATAAAACTAGAAATACCATTTATATAAATTTTCCTAAAATACAAGAGAGGAAGAGAGAGAATCGTATGGGGGTGGTGCGTATTCAAGCTGAGAGCATCCACTGCAATAGATGTCATGTCTCTAATCATCAGTTCCATTAAGTCTACGCTCATCACACGAGTCCATTGCATCTCTAATTAGTTCCATTAAGTCTACACTCATCGCCTGAGTCCACCGCTCGGTTCATCGCACGAGCAGTTTCGTCCCTACGAATTAAAAAAACATACCTACCGATATGCGATTGAGCTAATGTTTTACAGGGTCCCATTAAAAAATACGTATTTTAAAATTTATGGGTAATTTTTTTTAATTTCTATAGGGTCCAGAGTGGCTCCACGTAGGCATGCAATAGACTTGTGTGGTGAACGTAGCATATAGACTCGTACAATAAACGTAGCATATTAAAAGATGTCTCTGGTCCTATTGGTCATTTACTTAGTCAACAATCAAAAATAAAAACCCATAGAAATTCATTTTTATTTTAGGTAGTCAATTTTTATACTCTATCGAATTTTTTTTCCATGTAAGAAGTCATAGAAATCTTAGATTGTGTGTACCTTACAAGTAAACACTAGCTTATAATTTATGTCCGACGTGTTTGGATATTGTTTGATAATCAGAAAATATGAGCAAATGTGTATATAGTTGTAAAGAGTCGTTCAGGATTATGTCTCAACACCACATTGCTGTGTGGTTGATTAAGTTGAATTTTTCAAGTTTTAAAGGTTCTTTCCTCACTAAATTCTCTAAAAAATATACATTAACCGTCCCTCAATCTTGTTGAAGCATTTTAGATTATAATTTGTCTTTTCAAATTTGATTATATTGATATTGGATAGGATTTTATAAAGGTTGGCTTTATACCATAAATATTAAAATAAAATATTTTTCACATTCCGATCAATTTTTCCTGAGAAGTTTGTCTATAGTTTATTGGCTTTAGACAAGTTTTTCCCGCTAAATGGACTTTTAGTTAATATATGTGAGAAGAATAATTTGTCTCAAAATTCATATTTTGTTAGCTTTAACCTGTTTAGTTTGTTTAGATAAAAGGAAAACTTAGTCTCAGTATTGAATATGGCCGGATTAACCAAATGATCACTAAAGTGTTTTTTTTCATATTTCGATTGACTAGTTCAATCCAGCCAAAGACTACATTACTAAACGAAACTAATGTAATTCTTTCCCCATGAATCTCCCCCTTTCCTTCTCATTAAAGAAGATGCAAATTTATATTTTCGTGGAGGATTGATTTTCGCACTTCATAAATTACTATCTGTGCGAAAATCAGTTGTATAAAAGGAAGGATTTTCACACTCTACTTTAGGAGTGCAGATAGTAATTTATAAATTGTGAAAATCACTATCTATCTCCGTGAGATATCAACAACAAAGAGCATTTACTACGATTTTCATGCAACATCAATAGTCACTGATGTATATGAATGCAACTAGATATCCTCACTTTTTTATTTTATATTTTTTTTAACGGCTAGATATCCTCTTATTTAGGATTCATCATAGTACAAAAATTCTCAAGTCAAGGATCCCTGATTTTCTTACGGTCTGGACCTTATTGTTCTCGATTGAATTTCGATAACTTGAACCGTTCAACGCTTTTTATGAAAAACTGCTCAGATCAAGCCTTTTTCGGTCATATTTTTACCAATTTTTCGCGGGTACCCTTAAAAATACGTTTTAAAGAACAAATATTTTTTTTTGACCCAGACATTGAACAATTCAAATTATCAAAATTTGATTGGAAAAATAGACTTCCGCACAGGGTACGAACCGTAAAAAAAATTAGAAATCCCTTGACTTGAAAAGAACTGCATCATAGTACAGGGAAGTCATCAATATATTTACAACCCTCTTTATTTGGCGTATTAATTTTTTTGGTCTTCAAAGTATTGACTTCATCTCATTTTCGTCTCCAATGCAAATATTGGAAATATTTGGTCCCCAACGTTTCAATTTTGTACTAATGTCCCCGCGTCTAATGCCATTAGCCCCATCCGTCCAAATGAGGGGCATCCTAGTTATTTCACCTACCCCAAACTACTGGGAAAAAAAAAACGAAAATAAAAAAATGGGGGCAAGATTGCAGCGGCAGCCATGGTCGCCGGCTGCCCCCACCATCCTCCTCTCTTTTTTTTCTCCCTCTCCTCTCTTCCTCTCTCTCTGCCCCTCTTTCTTCCACGTTGACTCACCCCAACAAATCGGACTCGATGAGTACATGATCGTGGAATTGCACCGCGGACTCAGCATTCGGGTCCTTCAACTGAATGACGTGAGGTTTCCAATTACTAGTGCGGTTAAATGCTTCTGTGAATGTGATGATGTTGAAAACGTGGGCATTAGAGCTGTTGGAGATTTGCTGCGTGATTTGCTTGGAGATTGAGACCATCTCAACTCAGTATAATATGTAATTTATGAACATCAATACAAGTGTAGCAGAGAAAATGTAGAGTGAGAGAAATTGGCTTGGGTTTCCTGTTTGGAGTTTCCTGTTTTGCGTTTTGGCCAGAGACTGATCACAACCACAGCCCTCACAAAGTGGCGACAAGACAACGGTGAGTCAATCTTCACCTTCCTCAATCAGCGCACCTCATCTTAGATTTTTCAGTATTTCAAAGCGTTTAAGTGTCTCTAGTAATGAAACTTATGCGTGTTTCGGTCTTGATTGTGGGATTCAGGTGTTGATAGGGGGAAAAGAAAGAAGGGAGAAAAGGAGAGGAGGAGAGCAGCCGGCGGCCATGGCTGCCATGCAAGCTTGACCTTTTTTCTTTTCTTTTCGTTTTTTCCCCTTTTAGTTTGACAGAAATTTAGTGTGGTTGAAATGACAAAAATGCCCGTCATTTTGACAAATGGGGCTATTGGGTTAGACGCGGGGACTTAATTTGTACTACTTCCGTCCCCAAATGTTTGGCCGTTTCGCAAAACGAGAACTCAAAAATAATGCATTTCTTTTAAGAAAAAATTCAAATTTTTTTTATAAATTAAAAGAACTCATCGATATCTAGTGAATTATTTAAAAAAAATTTAATTTTTTTTGCAAAAATTGTGTTATTTTTACTTCCTCGTTTTGCGAAACGGACAAATATTATGGAACGGAAGGAGTACATAATTAAAACGTTGGGAACTATATATTTCCAATGTTTACATTAAGGACGAAAATGAGACAAAGTTAATAATTTAGGGACAAAAAAATTAATAAGCTCTCTTCATTTAGTACAATATCGTACGACTCGTGCTACGAATCTACGATCATCATCCCACTTTGATTTACTCCATCCGTCCCAATTTACTTGTCACAGTTCTATTCCAACCGGAAAAAAGAATTAGTTATATCTTTAAATTGGTAATGAATTTTATATCCAATATGGATCTTGTTTGATAGATCTCGATTTATTCTATAATACAATGTTTTCAAAATCGCCTAAAATATTATAAATTACAAGATATAATCAATTGAAAAGTGGCACGAACTCCAAAAAGTGACAAGTAAATTGGGACGGAGGTAGTATTATTTTGCTTAAGAAGGTTAGCTGTCAATTTCGTCACAAGTCCACGCTATCAGATCCCTGTCCTATCAGGGATTAGTTATCAGATCCGTCCTATCACGGAGTATTACTGTAGTAAAAGTAATATTTAAATAAAAAGAAGTTGACAAATTCTTGCTGTAATGTATACTGTACGGAGTACTTGTTTGATTTGTTTGGAAGTATCAGATCCGAAAAAAGATCCGAAATTTAATGAGATTTTATATTGAAAGTATCACATGGCGAACACAACCAAACAAGGATCAACAGCATCTCATTGCCTACGGATCCGGGGATTCTGTTTTAATAAGATATTCCCTCCGTCCCGATTTGTTTGTCTCTTTTCACTATTTGGGACCTCTTATAAAATTGTCTATATGTTTCAATTTATTATGTTTTTTATATGCAATATGGATCTTGTTTGATAGATCTCAATTAGATCTAAAATATGATGTTTTCAAAATTATGTAAAACATTATAGATCGTGAGATATAGACAATTTTTTAAAAGGCACGTATGTCGAAATTGGACAAACAAACTGGGACGGAGGGAGTAGCTCACTCTATAAGATTGTAGTGAAACTGGTCCGACTGTTCATTTTGATAATAAACGGCTCGGACTACTAGGCTAAAAAAAGAATTGAAATCTAATTCTCAAATTTCATAATACAGACAGATCAAAATAACAAAAAGATTTTATGATTTGGGACAAGGATGATGAATTAGAAGTCTTTTTTTTTTTTTTACATGAATAGAAGTCACTTGCTAATAGTATCAATTATCACGGATATTTAACAAAGCAGGGATTTTCATGAAAAATATCAACCCGATTTCAAACTCAACAAAATATTAAGTTAGTTTACCTAAATAACTCCGTAATTCAAAACACCAAACAAGTACTAGAAAACAAAACTTGGAATCCATCGCAAGCAAAACAAATGGATCATGTCATAGGCATGGATCAGTGTCGGTAGAAATATAGAAAATGCAAACCAACACCACATGATTGGGGTATTTTCATGTAAAAATACTTGAACATTATTGGTTTCAAACAAAGCAAATCATGAAACCCTGTAAGAAACTCCAATAGTATGTTATACAACATAGACTGCAGTTCTCAGCAAGCCACTTTCAGATATCTCTTGTTATAGCTTCATAATTTCAACTTTATGTGTTTCACCATAAAGAAAACTAACACCAATTTTTGAACCCAGAAAAAGAATAATCAAAACACCCTCTAGTCACTATAATCTGCGCTGATATTCCAAACAGCATTAACAAAATAAATATTTTTCTTCTCCTACGATGTCATGTCTCTAATCAGTTCCATTAAGTCTACCCTCACGGCACGAGTCCATCGCGTCTCTTATTAGTTCCATTTAAGTCTACACTCATAGCCTTAGTCCATCACACAAGCATTTTTGTCCCTACGAATTAAGAAAACATACTTACCGATATACGATTGAGCTGATTTTTTATAGGGTCCCATAAAAAATACATATTTTAAAATTTATGGGTATTATTTTGTAGTTTTGTGAGATCCGGAGTGGGCCCCACGTAGGCGTGCAGTAGACTCTTGCGGTGAACGTAGCATATTAAAAGATGTCTCTGGTCCTATTGGTCATTTTGTAGTTAGTCAACAATCAAAAAAAAAATAATACAAATTCTTTTTTATTTTTAGGTAGTCAATTTTTATACTCCATCGAATTTTTTTTTCCATGTAAAAAGTCATACTCCGTAGAAATCTTAGATTGCGTGTACTTTTTAAGTAAACACTGGCTTAGGATATCCACAATGCCATAATCAAAACTTGATAATCAAAAGTTGTCATATCAGCTTTTGATTATTCATTTAAGAGATTGCTAATGTTAGCAATATTGTAGATGTTTATAATGGCATAATCAAAATTGAATAATTTAAACTTGTCACATCATACTTTCAAACTACAAAAAACTAAAAATTGTGAACAGTAGAAAATAGTTTTTCTAAAAATAGTTTGAAAACTAATAAAAACTAATTACTAGAAATAGATAATTTTTGAAAATAAATATTTTAAATTTTTTTTTTGGTAAAATGATGTTTTTTTCGAAAATATTGTTCAGAGGGGGGGGGGGGGGGGGAAGAAAAAAAGATAGAACATTTTTGTATAATGATTGGTATTAATCAAAAAAATTGTATAAAGATTGGTGTATTTAATTGAGAATATGTAGGGTCTATTAAATTTGGTTATTGTCGAAAGGTTGCTAATTTTGATTATCCAAAGCCCAAAATTTGATTATTTCTAAAAATGTTGTTAAGTTTGATTATAGTATTGTGAGACATATTTTGCACTAATATTCATTAACTTTAAAAATCTTTTACTTTTGATTATAGCATTGTGGATACTCTTATAATTTATGTCACACCTGTCTAGACATTGTATGATAATAAAAAAAAAAGATGAACAAATGTGTGGTTATAAAGAGTGGTTCAGGATTATGTCCCAACACCACATTGCTATGTGGTTGATTAAGTTGAGCATTTTAAGTTCTAAAAGTTCTTTTCCCACTAAATTCTCTAGAAAAAATCTACATTAACAGTCAGAAAAAATTTACATTAATAGTCCCCCAATCTTGTTGAAGCCAGTGACGAATCTAGGAATTATCTATATATGGGTCACCCTTTTAGGACCAGCCTTATTTATTTGAAAATCGGAGGCCAACTCACATCAATTTTTATTGTTTAATTCAAAAATGAGTTTATATATACATCAAATATTTTTCTTCTTAGTGTTAGTTAATTTTGAGCTTGTATAAAAAATAAAAAATGTTAAAGAAAATAATTATTTTGTTTAAAATTTTACGTGGAACTTATAGTTATAGGACTTGATTTGTGTGGCAAATGACATAATTGTGAATGACTTTGTGGTACCAATGCTACATGAGTTAGTTTATGTGTGGGTTCGAGTATCAACCCATTCAAAAATTTAAGGAGGGGTTTTTTTTTAAACCATTGAAACGCAATAAAAAACAAAAAATGTCACACCAAAGATTCAAACCCATGTCTCACACAGGGAAGAGAGGCGCCCTAGAGCAAGTTTACCAGATTCAGTAAAACCCAACTGGTAGCTATTGTAGCTAACCAAAACCAAAAATAGAGGTTGCAGCAGATTCGGTAAACAAAAAGGGAGAATACATTTTGCTACAGTACTTCGCTTCTTTTACAGAAGCACTCTTGACCAGTTATCTATTATTTTATTAGTTTCCTCTCTCTTTGCCTTTCTCCCATATTATTTTATTAGTTTCCTCTCTCTCTGCTTTTCTCCTCTCACTCTTCACCTGCTGACTCCCCTATTATTTTAATAAAGAATAGGTAAAATAAATAGTATTGGAGTGGCGGTGGAAGATATGTGAGTAGGTAATTGAAAAAATTGCACTGTTCATTAGCATTTTTACCTCATAACTGGTAAACTTGCTCTTACCACTGGAATACCACCAAGCAAATTCAAAAATTTACGAGATATTTTATATATATTACTTACTTAGACTTTGGGGCCCTTCCTTGGGGCCCAATTTTCATGTGAGTTACGTGACCCATCTGGACCTACACTAGATCCCCTGGTTGAAGCATTTTATATTATAATTTGTCTTTTCAAATTTGATTACATCGGTATTGGATATGCTTTTATAAAGGACGGTTTTATACCTTAAATATCAAAATAAATTTTCACATTCTGATGAGTTTTTCCTGTTAAATGAACTTTTAATTGATATATGTGAGGAGAATAATTTTTTTTGAAATTCGTATTTTTTTACCTTAACCCGTTTAGTTTGTTTAGAAAAAAGGAAAACTTAGGCTCAATATTGAATATGGTCAACGACTCAACAGATTAAATGATTTGTTCTCTTCACTTTTCAAAAAGAATTTTTCAAAAATACCCCTAGATTCCCCCTACTTCCAACATTTCACTCTCTATCTCTTTCCACTTATTACTCCTACTATTTTTTACTACTACTATTTTTCAAAAAAAATTTCAAAAATCTAACCAAACACAGCGGCATTTTTCATATTTCTATCGGCTAGTTCAATCTAGCCAACTATTAAGACTACATAACCAAATGAAACTAACGTAGGAGTAATTTTTTTCCCATGAATCTCCTTTATTCCTTCTCATTATAGAAGATGCAAATTTATATTTTCGTAGATGATTGATTTTCGCACTCCATAAATTACTATCTATGCGAAAATCGGTTGCATAAAAGGAATAATTTTCACCGTCTATTTTTGGAGTGCAGATAATATCCATCCCCATGAGATATCAACAACTGAGAGCATTTACTATGATTTTCATGCAACATCAGTAGTCGTCAATTGATGAATATTGAATGAAAAACTAGATATCTTATTACATACAATGATGAATCCTAAACATTTTTTATAGGGAAATCATCAACATATTACAATACCCTCTTCAATTCAGGACAACGTCGTGCTACCATCGTCATCCCACTTTGATTAAGAAGGTTAGCTGTCAATTGCTGTTGCTGTTGTGGTTACTGGTTAGAGATCATTCCAGTGCAGGAGTTTGGGCAAGGACCCTGGTGGCTAACTCTTCCTCCCCCCTCGTTGCTGAAGCTGAAGCAGCCAAAATTTCCTGCTTCTGAGTTGATAAAGAGTCTTCGGATATTGTCATTATTGAAGGAGATGCTCAATCCTTCATCAAGTCCGTTTAAAATGAAGCTCAGTTGCCGCACTGGTCCACCGTGACATATTTACAAGATATAAAAAATATTCTTACTAGTCATCTTCAGTGGTCCTTTGCCTTTGTCCTGCGACAAGCTAATGGGATTGCTCATGAAAGAGCTGCTTGGGCGCTCAAGAATGGTTTCTCTGGTACCTTGATATCTGAACAACTCCCATTCTTAGTTCGCAGATTGTTTTGGGCTGAATTAGCTCAATCAAATGGTAAATGATTGTGTGCGGGCGTGCCAGAAAAGAAATAACTAATCTCAATCAGGCAATTGTGTTATCCGTTCGATTACCTCAACTAAGAGGATTTTTCCTTAAGGTATCAACCAAATAAAAGATTGACGCGCTTCGAATCAGAAAAGATGATTGAACACAAACAAACCTGAATTTAATCAAAGGTAAATTTGTATGCAAACACTCTTAAGACTCTTCCAAGAATAATGCAGAAAAATAAGCACACTGAATTTAATCAAAAGTGGACTTACAAACGACTATTCTTTGGTAAGAAAAAACTTACAAGAAAATAAAAGAACTTGAATTTAATCAAAAGCAATCTTACATGCGAATAAGCCTTCAACTTACAAAAAGATCCTACTTTAAACTAAAAACTAATCTAAGATAGATTTCTGAGCAATCATTTTGTATGAATTGTCAGATGATATGAATTTTTTGTGTGGGGCTTCTCTCTTCACTTTACTTCTCTATTTATAGACATTGGGTCTGCCTTCGATCTCCACGTCTTCGATTGATACCCACGTTGGACACATAAAACGGTTGAGGGGGCTTTCGAACGGTTACATTGATATTTCCAGAATTCCTTCTTCCTCTGCACGCTTCGATCATAGTGTTCATGGCCACTCCCTGGATCGTGATTCCTATTTTCAAGCAACGTGAATTAATTCAACACGTCTGGCTTCCCAAATAATTCCCTGCAATTGCACTTAATTTCAGTTATGAAACAGGGCAGTGAGGATACCGTTCGATGATTATAATGTCCAAATCAACGATTAGATCCAATAATCTCCCAAACCATCGTTGAATTATTACTCAAACGACACCGGTTCATTCCAAAACGACACCGTTTGTCATTGAAATAGTGTCCCCCTTAATCCCCGCAATCCTCTGTAATTGATACTCGATTGGGACAGGTTCCATATAGCCACCGTACTGTTCGGGGCCACGTGGAATTTTTTCATTGGGTGACACTTTTTAGGATGTAAACACACCCCCCACATTAACATTTTATTTATGCTAAATAAATGTTAATGACACATGTTCTCTGCCCATGTCCCTTCAAATTCGGATGCACGAAGCATGACAGGATTTCATTCCCATGCACGTCTATTGAGCTTCCCAAAGATAGCTACAATAATTTTCCTATAAATGGCAGTTAATGATAGGGTTTAACAAATCACCTCTCATAAACCCCTTCGAATTTGAGTTTCCTCCGTTAAGAAGTCTTATGTTTATGGACTCTCTTCCAGAAATCAATCTCATTCTAGATAACCTTGATCATCAATCTTACTCTCCCCAAATGTCTCCTCCCAATTCTCCTCGAATGTTGGCAGGCAAGATTATTTCTGATCGAACATTCCATACCCCCAACCCATCTTCCACGGGTTGGGATTCCTCTCTAACCCGTTCAAATTCATGTGATGGGTCCAACTGGGGCTCATGGGAGGAAAACTCCACTAATACAACTACCGGTATCATTCTGGTCAAGTTCAACCAACCTGACCCCACACCCAATAGATTCCATCACTTTCGAACCCTTTTTGCTAGCCAATTCCTGCCACTGAGCGGTAACGACACCGTTCACATGGGCATGCTCGAATCAATCTATTCGTCCCTTAAATTTTCCCCTTTCCTCAAGCAGGAGGAAAACTATCTTGGGCCTGCCCCTTATTGCGACTTTAAACGCATGGCCCAAGCCAAAAAATCCCTCTGACTCACAGAGGTGCAAATCCCACATTTCTCAGCTGACTTCGAAGAGACCAATAAGTTGGTTCCCCTTCCTGAAGAGCCTGACTGGTTCAATGAGGTGAATAACCTTGCCATCAACACCCCTCATTTCCAATGGCAATACGGTTATTCCATCTACCCTGCTGATAAGAGCAAAGCTCTGCAGCTCCTTGCAGCTTTCTCCTTTCTAGATATCCACATCCTGGAAGAACAAGTCCCACTAACCAATTTCAAATGGGCTTGTGAAACACTGGTGTTA
This sequence comes from Rhododendron kiyosumense, assembly GCA_019656275.1. Taxonomy (NCBI): domain Eukaryota; kingdom Viridiplantae; phylum Streptophyta; class Magnoliopsida; order Ericales; family Ericaceae; genus Rhododendron; species Rhododendron kiyosumense. Next base: position 716,787 of record BPLS01000137.1, read on the forward strand.
TGCTCCATCCCTTCTGCAGTTTCTTATCAAATCCACTGCTTCTTGGACTTTCTACCAGTGATCAAGTCATGGCTCGAAGCCAATACTGCTGCGTATTGCTTCGATCAAATCCTACAAGACTATGCCATTGTCAAAGAAAGGATTGAGAAGCTGCATGACCAAATCCAAAACTTCACCGCTGAGTCCTTCGAAGTGGTGCCTGGCCATGCAGACAAGAAGCTTTGAAGGCGCTTCAAAAGACGACAAGTGAAGCGTCCAATAAAAGAAGCTAAACTTCGAAAGAAAGCCAAAGCACTGGTGCTCCGCTTTAGGCCTCTGCTGGAGAAGAAATTGGAGTCAGACTCCAAAGAAGACATGAGGAAAATGGAGCTGAAATTCCTCCAATTTGCATGGAACAAGTTCCATAGCCTTGTTACTTGGTCCTTTCCCCATTACTTCGAGAACACAAAAGCAACTTCTCAGCACCCAGGCCCTTCGAAGGCCTAATTTGTACTCTTTTTCCTTTTATTTTTAGGAACTAGTATTTCTCTTTTTTGTTTTTTTGTAAATACGCAAATTTCAATTTTGTAATCCAGTAGTTTTGCTTAATGAAATTCCCTCTTTCACAAATACACTGGACTTGAGTTTATCGTTAAAATAGTAATTCTAACAGTAATAATTCTCCTAAAGAGAAAAAACCAACCCCAGCGGACTCCAGGGTACGGGCCCACTACAGGCCTGGCCCACCTGCAGAAGTATAAAAGCGGAATTAATTCAAAACCACCCCTTACGCTCTACGCATTCAAGCTTTCTCAAAACTCAAGCCTTTCTCAAAACTCTCAAGAACAGAACCCTCTCTCCTCTCTCTTTCCAACAACGCCAAACATCAGCTGAATCAATGGCTTCTTCCAGCAGTACAGTCCCAGAACATCCTACTCCCTCTTTGGCATTGAGGCGGTTCGTGTCAGGGAAAACACAGGGACCGACCGGAGAGTCCTACCTCGACGTCAGGGTCTTCATTCCAAACCCTAGCGAAGAAGGTACTTATATTTTGGGCCCTCAACTCATAGGAGAAATCCCTGCTTCCCTCTCCCTTTACTATCCTCGATTGGGGGATGCCGATATTCGGGCTTGTTCAAGTCTCGACTGGCAAAATTTCACAAAGAAATCCTTCCCCTGCTGGCCAACATTGGACAAGGATTAGAAGATATGGACCACTCGCATGTTGGCTACGAAGTCGGACGATTTAGAGAAGATGGGTTTGAAGAGTATCATTACCCTCCTTCGAAGGGGGGTCCCACAAAATCCTTCTCTGATTCAGGCCGCCTTGGCCTTTTGGGACCCATCCTTCAACTTCTTTCGCTTTAACTGTGGCATAATGGCACCCACAGTTCTGGACGTCACCCAAATGCTGGGGCTCATTCCGTATGGCCCCCAATTTGACCCTACCAAGGAGTACCATCCTCCCGAGGGCTTTGCTCGTTTGACCGCCACAAACGGAGCTTTTTCCCATTTCTACCACAGGGAAAAGAAATTGACAGGGGAAGTAACCGAGACTGAGTTCTTTGCTTACATCCTCTATACCCTCTGCAAGCACATCTTCTGCCACTCTGGGAAAAGAGTGATGAATGAGTTCGTCCCGCTGGCACTGGCACTTGCTAGAGGTGAAGAGTTCGACTTCGCCTCCTACTTCCTGGGCCACGTCTACAAGGCCGGGTTCGACTTCTATCAGAAGGGTTTGAATTACTCGCAGGGAGGGCCCCAATGGTTTATTCAACTATGGCTCCATGCCTACTTCCCTGAGTTGGGTCCCTTCAAAGCACCCACATCCCCTGCTGGCCTCGTCGAGATACCCAATGTGCATGGTGACAACTATGTTCACCCAGAAGATAGCATAACACAGACTTTGGTGTACTATCTGTGCTTCTTCGCTGGTCTTGCTTCAGACAGGGAGTGGCCCAATCCATTCCCTACTCTTGTTGGGCCAGCATGGCTGTTCGACATTCTGGCGGACAGACAGGGAAGATCCTCTCGAGCTCTCCAAGCATGGAGCAACATTCTTACAAGCAGAGAGATCTTCATCTCCTCGTCGAACACCACCAAGTCCATAGCACATGCAGAGGTATACTGCCCTGCACAAAATGCTAGACAACTGGACTTTGTTCAAGGCATACCCACCCCTTACTGTGGCTTTGCCAACATTTGTATGTCTGAACGATCACCCATCTTGGCTGACCATTTCCTGACGGGGTTTGCCCAAGCTAGAAATGCATTGAGGAAGACAATTACTCCGGAGTTCAGGGAACCTAAGGTGCGCACCACCCCTGCTTTTGACGACTGGTGGCACTCCAACTGCTCCTTCCTCTCAGGGTCTAGACCTTATAAAAAATTTCTAACCCATATTGGGTTTGAGAAGTCTGAGTTTGGGCACGGAGGAAAAAATGACTCGTCCTCTTTCTCCTCCGACAATGAATTTGGCCTGGCTGGAGGGATCGAGGACATTGCTGGAGGTGAAGTTGAACAAAAATTAACTCCAGTCGAAGCCTTCCCAATCGCAATGGTCGTTCCTTCCTCTCCACCAAGAAGGCAGTCCATGAGGGTCACGCAAAAAAGAGGTGATTGTCTTTGAATATATCTTCTCTTTTGCTAAAACCGAACCTAATTATATTTAGCACTGCAGGTGCTACCTCTTCTTCAGAAAGTGCTTCGAAGAAGAGAAAAATTACTTCTCAGCCCACAGAAGTAATTTCAACTAAGCACTATCTCGAGTCCTCAGCTGAACCTCTAGGTTGGTTTCCTTCCCTCTAATTAATCTTTAAACTCCCATATTATTTGTCTGAATCACCTCCTTATCCCCTTCCTTTCAGCTTCGAAGAGGACAAGGACCACCAGGAAGCGTGGCCCTCAGGTTTCTTCCAGTGATGAAGAAACAGAGAGTGATACAGAGATATTGGCCTCCAAGGGTAAATTCCTTTCTCATTTATGATTCAATATCCCCTTAGGAGTAAAAGAACTTTACTGTAATTCTGACTCATGAATTCGAATCAGGTGAAACAAGAAAAGTGAAGGAGACCCTCCCCTATGTGAGGAAAACAACTCACCCCAAGAGGCCTGTTTCTCCAAAGAGACCTTCCTCCCCAGAAGAGGTAAATCAATATATATACTGCTCATATTTTCATATGTCTCTTGTGCTCATGATTCACTGTTAATCTCTTTGCAGGCTCAAGTTGCATCCCCTGTTGAGGCATTGGACCTAGCTCTTGTTCCCTGCCTTCAGCAAGAAGTGATAGAGCCCTCAATCCAAATGTCAGAAGATGACCCTCACAAGGTATCCTTTGAACACTCACCTTTCGAATTGTGAAAGGATTCTCTCTAACTTTCCTTCGTTTTTTACAGGCATCCCTTGTTCAAGCTCTTTCGGTACAGAAAGATTTTGCTGGACAGGGTATTGACATGCACACTTTGCTGTCATTCCTGACTGAGCCGACCTTTGCACAGGTCATGACTAGTTTGGCTCCTTCGAAGACCCTGGGGCCACTTCCCATCCTCCAGAGAGACTTCCCCTTCACTCCCTTATCGGTTTTAGGGGAGGGGCCTCTAAGGATAGACCCTACTTTGGCTTCGAAGAGCCATACTCTCAGAAGTGCTGAGGATCAAGGCTCCAGCTCACCTTCCTCCTCAGATCAGGTACTCTTGACACTCAATCATACCTTTCACTTTCTGTTTTTCATTCCACTTAGCCTCAACCTACAATTTTTATGCAGGCAACAGAAATGGTCCTTCTTTCTGGAGACCACCCCACATCTTCCTCTTCTCCAATTGACTTACCCTTAGTGGTTTTTGACATATCCTTCTTCAAAAGTCAATTGGAAGAATTTTGCAATAAATTGCTACTCCCACTCCTCTTATCTCTTCGAACCCTTTGGAAAGCCTTCAGCAACTTTTGAGCCCCTCCACACCTCTTCTTTTGCCTTCCTTTAGGATTAAACATGTTCTTTCGAAGGAAGAAGTTCTGACACTAAAGAGTCTTCTGAGGACTCTAAATCAGCTAGGACTTCCTACTTTGATTGAACATAGTTTAGCCTATCACTTCGAGGTGTGCCATCAAGCTTTACTTCTCTCCCAAGGACTTCCCTTGTCAATCAATTCCACGCTCCAAGAGAACCTCAAACAATTTAGTGAATTGATTGCCCATAACCACTTCTTGTCCGAGAGCATTGGCTCAACCATTGAGAAGGCTAACAAATTGGAAGCCCAAGCACTCGAGACCGCTTCTCGCTTATCACTATATCAAGCTCGAAGAGATAAGCTTTCAGAGCTTGACAAGAAGATGCAGCGGTTACAAGAAGAAATGGAGAAAGTCAGGGAAGAGAGAGCTGAAGTTTCTAGGGGCTTCCCAGAGCTTGAAGGTGAAGCACTAAGGGATGAGTCGATGCTCCCACAGCTTATCCCTTCCCTTCGAGAGGAACAGAGGAGAAGAGCATCTCATACGTCCCTTTTGGATGCTAACCTTAGTTCTCTTCGAGGACTACTAACTACCATTTGTAATGTAACTAATCCTTTTCTGTAACTTTACACAGTTTCTACTTTATTCTTTCATTGATTATTCGATTCTTTTGGGCAAGTACACCTGTAATAAAATCAAACACTATTTTCTACTTTCATTTACTCAGAAAGAGCACTGTGCCAACTCCTCACCTACCGTATCTTTAAAGAGCCATAAATGAATACTCTGAGCTTACTAATATAAATAGAGGTCTCGGGGAAAAGAAAACTCACAAGCATCTTCTTCCTCTGCTTTCTTCCTTCTACAATCTCCAAACCACGTTCTCCAGTTAGGGCTTCAGAAAAAACCATCATGAAGCCTCGCCCAATGTTTCCGAAAGAAAGCTTCCAAACATTGCCACATCATTTCCCGTGAGATTTCCCCTAAATCCTAAGGCTTTTAGGTATAGCTACATCATTTCCCGTGATGTGTTTGTATCTGGATGCTGCTTCGAAGACCAAAAAATCTAATAACAATGGTCTTCGAAGCCTATCTACCTACCAATGGAGCTTTGAGCTCTATCTCCCTACCAATAACTGGTAGGGAGCTTGGACCAAGTCACAATGAAGCTTGGTCCAAATCTTTGTATCTCAGTTGGTTGATCCCTAGAGACCCAGCTTTGAGATACTATTAGGCCTTAGATAGGTTTCCCAATGTAATCGCTTATGCAAATGTAATGGATCTTTAAATAGGTTTCTCAATATAATTTCTTGTAACCTTCTGAGTTGATGTAATGAAAAGAATGCTTATTCATATTTATGTTTTCAATAACGGCTTTGACCAATGAACTGGTAGTTTAGCCATTCGTTGCTGTTTTAACTCTGCTCTTGATGCTAAATACTAACGTGGACGTAATAAGCATAAAGAAACCAAAGAAACAAGAATTTTTCTCACAAGCATTTGTATTACTTTATTCTCACTAGGCTTCTCCTTCGAAGCCCTCGAATAAATAACAAACAATGTTGACAACGTCCTGAAACACGCTGGCTCTTCGAAGACAAACCGCATGCGGTCTAAATTAATTTGCCCAACTCATTTATTTCCAGAGGCTTCCCAGCCGTCTCCTTGAGAGTTGCAATCCATTAATTATCAGAACGCACGACGTCCAAACGCTCTCAGACCCTTCGTCTTCTGAACCTTACGTATTTCCACTCATCATTGCCCGTAATCACCGAAGTGGATCCTTTGCACTATAAATGTACCCATATGTTAACAGGCTGGTATATCCTTTCTTTCACTCTCTCCCGCTCCTTATATCCAACCATGGATACTTATCAACACACTCTTTCTGTCAACCTTGCGGCTGAGATGGCTAAGCTGGCCAATATGCTTACGGAGCTCAAGAGAGAAATCCAAACAGAGCTCCAGGCCCTTCGAAGCGAGGTCGAATAGCTTCGAAGCCAGCTGGTGTGCGTGGAGACAGCTTCACGTCTCTGTTTGGCTAGGACCTGGGATGATCTCTCAACCGTCCTCTCGGCTCATGAAGCAAAAAGTCCCCCGGAAGGAGGATCTTCTTAAAAGATTCCCCTTTGGGACTGTGAGGATCAAATGTGATCTTCACTTTTGGTTTTTTAGCCAGAGTTTTTCTTGTTCAGATCCACTTGGATCTGTTTGTGTTTATTTTGTTCAGATCCACTTGGATCTGTTTCAAACCCATCAGGGTTTTCTTTTGTTTTCTTTTTTTTATAAATATAATGGAAAATTTGGTTGACCATGCTTGACTCTTTCATGGCTTCGAATGCTAATATGACAACTTAGCCGAAATATGTTCATATAAGCACTTCAAAGGAAAAAACTCCTGAATGTCAAAACCAATCGAAATCATAACCAATGCTTCGAATTCAGGATCCGCTTTGGTTTTAAAATAACCAACTCCCATCGAAAGCCCTCAAAAACCATCTTTCGAAAGCTACCTTCTATGAAAGGACTCCCATATAGACGGAATATAAGCCTTGAGATGCCTTCCATTAATTTTCCTTCGATGAACATAACCATTCAGATTTCTCAAATGATAGGCTCCTCCTCTCAATACTCTATGGATTTGAAAAGGTCCCTCCCATGTTGGTGCTCATTTTCCTAATTCATCCCTTTTTATCCTCCTATCCCTGATAGGAAGAATAACCTTCCATACAAGATCTCCTTCATCGAAGCTTCGAAGGGCGACTCTCTTATTATAACTCCTTGCTATTCTTGCCTTCTGCAACATGATTTGATTTAAAGTTTTTATTCTGACTTCATCAATATCTTCTAACTCCATGTGCATGGCTTGATGATAAGACCCTGTATCCAAATTATTTTGACATGCTACTCTTTGAGATCTTACAGTAATCTCCATAGGCAACACATCATCATGTCCATAAGTTAATGCAAATGGAGTAGTGCCCGTGCTAGTCCTCTTTGTATTTCTATATGCCCACAAAGTGTCAAGTAACAACTCATGCCAAACCTCTGGGTTCTGATCCACCATTCTTTGGATCCTCTTCTTGATGATCTTGTTGGTTGATTCTGCTTGACCATTTGACTGAGCATAATAAGTGCTGATATATATTAATGAAATTCCATGGTTACTAGCAAAATTCTTCACCAGCTTCCCTTCGAATATGGAACCATTATCCACTGTTATCGTTTGAGGGCTTCCAAACCTGTATATAATTCCTTTTATAAAATCAATGACATGGGTTTGTTTTACCTCCTGATAAACTTGTGCTTCCACCCATTTTGTGAAATAATCAGTAGCTACTAGGATAAACTTATGCTTCTCCAATGAAGGAGGATAAATCATTCTAATCATGTCCATGGCCCATCCCCTGAAAGGCCATGGTTTTATCACATACTGCAAATCCGTCACTGGCAAATGCTTGAGTGGACCTGTTTTTTGACAGGCTTGACACCCTTTTGCATAATCTATACAATCTTTGAGGATGGTAGGCCAATAATAACCATACCTCCTTATTAACCACCTCATTTTTATGCCAGCTTGATGTGCTCCACAAATTCCTTCATGCACTTCAGCCATTACCTTAAAGGCACTCACCTTGCCTAATTATTTCAAAAGAAGGCCGTCCATCCCTCTCTTGAACAGCTCACTGTTGTACATTATATAGTTTATTGCTTTCAATTTGGTTGCCTTATCTGCAATGTTGTCTGGTTTAGTTAAATACCCAATCAATGCTTGCCTCCAATCAACATTTTGACTAGTAGGAACATCAATTTCCAATACTTCGAAACCAGTTATTCTGTTTTGCAACCTGGGCAGAGATTTTCTCAAAGTTAATTGACAAAACTCATTTTCATGTTCTGACAAAACTCTGAAACCAGATGCCCTTTGAGCTATTTCATCAGCTTCTTCATTAAAGAATCTAGGTATATAAGTTAAAGTAAGCATAAAGAACTGATCGATCAACTTCTTAGCCTGTTGATAATAAATTATCAACGCTGGACTAGTGCATTTAAACTGTCCATTTAGCTGATTTATCACTAGCTGAGAATCTCCAAACACTTCAGCAACACTCACTTTCAGATTAAGTAAGATTTCTAATCCTATGATCAACGCTTCATATTCTGCCTGATTATTGGAACATTGTCCCTCATTCAGTCGAAAACCATATTTGGTTTTCAACCCTTGGGGAGACTCCATAATTATGCCTACTCCAGCCATTTGGGCAGTTCTTGACCCATCGAACCATAATTTCCATGGCTTGATCTCGACCACAATGGCTTCCAATGCTTTTGGCGTCTCAAGCTCATTCGGATGATCGGCTAGAAAATTGGCCAATGCCTGGCCTTTTACTGATTTTTGTGGTACATATTCAAAACAAAACTCAATCAAAGACACTATCCATTTCCCAATCTTCCCACTAAGCACCGGCTTCGAAAGCATGTGCTTAATTACATCAGTTTGAGAAATAACATAAGTTACTCTAGGCAACATATAATGCCTGAGTTTCTTGGAAGCATAAAATAAAGCTAAACACAGTTTCTCTACTGCAGCATACTTACATTCACAGGAGTTTAAGAACCTACTAAGATAATAAACTGCTCTCTCCTTGCCATCTTCATTGTCTTGAGCCAACAGTACTCCTATTGAGTCATGTGTTGCAGCTAAGTACAACTTTACTAGCTTTCCTTTGATGGGAGGTGCCAAAACAGGAGGGTTGGCTAGATAGCCCTTGATGGCTTCGAAGGCCTCATTATGCTCTCTGGACCACTTGAATTCTTCCCCCTCCTTCAATTTCAACAAAGAAGAGAAGATTTTAGTTTTCCCTGCAGTGTTAGATATAAACCTTCGAAGGAAATTTAATTGACCAAAAAACCTTTGCAACTCCTTCTTTGTAGAAGGTGGTTTGGCTTCAATAATAGCTTTTGCTTTGTTCTTGTCAACTTGTATTCCTTTGTTGTGGACTAAATACCCTAGAAATTTTTCAGCTGACACTCCAAAAGCACACTTTTCTGGATTCAATTTCAACTGATAATGCTTCATTTGTTGAAATGCCTTCTCTAAGTGTTTCAAATGATCCTCATTAGAATTGGACTTCACAATGATATCATCTATGTAACACTCAAGAAAACTTCCAACCAAATTATGAAAAATGGCATTCATAGCCCTCTGGTAAGTGGCTCCGGCATTTTTTAGTCCAAATGGCATTTTGACCCATTCAAAAATGCCAATATTGCCAGAGCAAGCAAACGCTGTTTTATGCACATCTTCCTTTGCAATACAAATTTGATTATACCCTGAATGCCCATCCAAAATGGACAATATCTTGTGTCCAGCTGAACTGTCCACAAGTGTATCCACATTAGGCATTGGGTATTCATCTTTAGGAGTTGCAGTATTTAAGTTTCGAAAGTCAACACAGATCCTGATAGTCCCATTCTTTTTAGGGACTGGAACCACATTGGATAGCCATTCGACATACCTGGCTGTTCTAATAAAACCTGCGTTTAGAAGCCTCTGCATCTCCTTTTTAACACCTGCAATAGTTTCTGGACTCATCTTCCTGGTTGGTTGTTTCACAGGTTTGAATTGTGGCTTGATAGGTAACCTATGCTCCACCAATTCCCTGTCCAATCCAGGCAGTTCCTTGTAACTCCATGCAAAGCAATCTTTGTTTGCTTTTAATAGTGCTATTAACCCAACTTTCACCTCTGGCTCGAGCCGTTTATTAATGAACACTGGATTGAGGTTTTGTTCATCCCCCAATTTTACTTCTTCCAGAAGGTCTTGAGCTTCAACCTGCTCTGGAGAAGCAATCTGGGTTTCCTCCTCATGAGGCTTGTCATCCTGCATAACATCTTCCCATATGTTGTCTTCCTGAATCTTCTGCTCGATCCCCAAAGCAACATACCTCACCAAAGCCAAAGAGTTGGCCTCTTCTTTTGCCTCTTCCTTGGACTTACATCCAAGCAGCATCATCTTTTGGGGTGTCTGATTCATAATCAACAGTTTGCTTCAGCTTCGATTTCAGCTCTGCCAATTCTCCCAGTTCCATCTCGTTGGTTGGGTAAGTGGCTGCTTGCAGTAATTTACTCAAAGGAACTACATCTGATTTGTACATTTCAGCTTCAGCAAAATTTGCTGTGGCACTAAATGGATGTGGATCAGCTTTGACTCCTTCAACACCCACTTCTTTGCCTTTGTCATACTTAACAATCATTAATTCCTGATACATAGAAGAAGGGATACATCCATTAACATGAATCCAATCTCTCCCCAATAAAGCATTATATTTAGCATATGTGTCAACTACGAAGAAAGCAGTATCAGTCTCTATGCCTCCTACTGCCAATCTAATGGAGATGATTCCCTTGGCATGTTGACTTTCTCCAGTAAATCCTACAATGGATGTGCTAGTTGGAATCAATTTTGCTTTTCCTTTTCCTAGCTTTTTCAAGGTTTGGAAAGGCAAAATATTCACTGCAGCTCCATTATCCACCAGGATCCTGTTAAGCGGGACTCCATCGAAATATGCAGTAATATATAATGGACGCAAATGTTGTCTCATTGCATTAGTAGGTAATTTAAATGGATATGAAATTTCCACATAATTTAAATCTATTACCAAGGGGTATTCGACATCGGACATGGAATCCGGTACAAAACTATCACTTTCTTTTGAGCTTACCTCCAAGCTCTCTTGATTCTACTCAATTTCACATACCAGGTTCTCGTCCATCTCAATCTGAGCCACTTCTTCCAGATCACAGTTGTTACATATGATGTTCAATTCTTCATCACTCAGTGTTTCTTCGAAATCAACTGGCTTGCCCAAAGTCGACCAAGCATCACCTCGGCCTTTCATTGTTTGGCCATTCTTAAAGAAATCCATAGAGCATGGATACACCATATTCACTTGCACTTCTGACTGCCCCCCAAATTGGATTGTTGCCCTTTCTTTGGCTGGTTTAAGTGTCTCAGTTTCCTTAACCTCCTTACTCTCAACCTCTTGTGTTGATAGCTCCATGGGTGAAGAGCTTCCTTCGATCCCTTCTTGCTCTACCAACATGGCTTCGAGTAACCCGGACTGGTAACTAGCCAATGAATTGGGAGAAGGTGGATCAAGATCTTCTTCGAGCATGGCGGAGGCTACTTTCTTCAAAGTTTCCCTCTCATGATACTGGGCTCGAAACTCCTCTGGGTCCCTCTTAACTCTGTTAAACCGTGGATTAGGCCTTGCTCCTCTGCCTGATTCTTCCCCCGTTGAGGATTCTCCTGATTGAAAAAACGTGTATTTTCTCTGGAGCTTCCTCTTCTGAGTTCTTGAAAGCAATGGAACCATCTGTGGTATTTGGGACTTGGGATCCCTGATTAACACCCAATTTCCAGAGTTCGAAGCTGGTGGCTTGAAAGTTCTGTTCTCATTCCTGTTGGAGCCTTTGTATCCTTAGAACAAATCAGGCTTGACTTGTTTGAGAAACCAATCAGGAACCCCTTTCACCAAAGTGAACTCCTCTTGTTTGGCTTCTCCTGGTGCCTCAGTTGTCTGGCCAATGTTGGCTTTCTTCGAAGGCGGCAACTCCCTTCTGTGGATAGCTAGGACAGGGCTAGTGGGCACATCTCTCTTTGGTGCCAACCAGGGCTTACTGTCACCTAGCTTTGCTTGCACTGGAGCCAATCTCTTCATTTCCATCTCCTTAGGGAAAAAACTCACACCCTTCCTATCTAAGTCCTTAAAAACCAGATAATTGGCCCTGCATCCTACACACAGGCACTCCAAAAATGAGGCTTCCAACATAGGCAAATGATTAGTACCTGAGAACCTCTGCGAAGACAACCCATCACTGGTTCGTCTATAGGGAGTTGGCCTCATTCCCATGCCTCGAGGATAGCCAGCGTATGGCCTGCCTCTTCCATATTGAACAGTATTCATGTTCACTGGTGCCTCCTTATCCTGCCAATACTTCTTGACAGTTCCAGCCAGTGATGATGGTACATTGGTGTTGACTTCTTGTACCTTTGGAAAAGGCACCGTATCAATTCCCATAGCCTTTTCTGCAAATTTAATTCTTCCCTTCTTGATTTGATCTTGAATCCTGTCACGAAAAACATTACAAGACTTAGTTGAATGGGACCAAGAATCATGCCATTTGCAATAAGTCTTCCCATTCTTTTCTTCTGTTGTGGGCAGTTTCACATTCGAAGGCAGCTTGATAATTTTCTTTCTTAACAAGAAATTAAAAATCTCATCAGCTTTTGATATATCAAAAGAGTACACTTTAGTAATCTCTTTTTGTTTAAACTTTTGTCCTAGAGATACATTCTTTTGAATCAAAGGCTCGCAAACACAAGGATCATGCTCTATGATTTCTGCGGCATCTATCTCGTAATTGGGGTCCCTATAATATGTAGGGTAGGAAGAATTATGTCTGTCCATATCCTCCTCTAGCAGTGATTCGTATCTAGCCACTTTATAGGTTAGATCTGCAAAGTCTCTAAACTCTGTAGAATCGAACCTCTTTCGAAGCTCTCTTTCTAAACCATCTTGTACTAATCTTACGAATTCTGCCTCTGGCAGACGAAGTTTGCATTTGGCTTTTGCTCTTTTGAACCTCGATACGAAATCTGCTACTTTCTCATCTGGTATCTGCTTCAGCCTTGCTAAGTCTGCCATAGAGACTTCAGGCTCAGCATTGAAGAATTGTGCATGGAATGCCTCTTCCATCTGAAACCAATCGGTTATTGATTCTGGTGGCAAGTTAGTATACCATGCAAAAGCTGGCCCGGACAAAGAATTTGGGAATAGCTTCAACTTCATGAAGCCATTTTGAGCCAAATTCTTACACTGGGCAGAAAACCTTGCTATGTGCTCTATAGAGGACTGTCTCCCATCCCCATAGAACAAGGTAAAACCTGGGATTTTAAACTCTCTAGGGATTTGGAAAGTCGTGTCTACCCATTCTGGATATGGTTTTCTATAAATTTGAGGTTGTACCCTCCGAGTTCGAGGTCCACAAACCTCTTGTATGAGACCCATGAATTGGTCCCTTAGTATTGGATTGCCTACGAGGAAGTTTTGCTCCTGATTATCAACAGGAGGCTCTGGTCCTATGAGAACGTCCTCATAAATTCCCCTTGTCGTGTTTAAATCCCCTTATTTCTCCCTAGGGATCCTCACATACGGTGGATGTTGCATTTTATCAAATGCTTCGTCAGCTCGAACAAACCTATGGTTTCCATAAGCTGTTGTGAGAGGATTCTTGGTGGTTGGGACATTTTTCCGAGGGTGTTGTGTGTTTTCACCCCTTCTCTCAGACTTACGAACCAATTTTGGTTCTGAATCATCCTCCCATTCCCCAAGTAAGGGTTCGAAGAGAGGATTCATGCTCTGTCTTTCTCTAGTATTTCGTTGAACCCCTATGGTAACACCATGAGGTTGCCTTGGAATTTCTAGGACAGGTTTTGTAGGTTTCACAGGCTCATACCAAGATTGTGGTATTTCATCTGGATACATCTTTTCCTTACCTGCTCTAGATTTCATCCTACTTCTACCAACATCCTCTCCAAGCCTTCCTTCGAATGGACTTTGGTGAGTGCTCGAGTTGGCTTGATTGTTTTGCCCATTATCCCCTGAGCTATTTCCTGCTGCCTCTAAGTTGGGCAACCTATTTCTCATGCTTTTGATCATGGCTCTTTGGGTTTGAGCCATCTCTCGAAAAGCTATCATCATTTCTCTAAACACTTCCTCTCTATCGTGGTCTTTGCCACTGGCTTGTCCTCTTTGGAAGTTTGGAGGTACTTCCTCAGGAGGTGCTTCGTAAGAGGGCTCTTCATAAAGAGGCTCTTCGAGTTCTAAAGCCAATTGAGGAAAAACAGGATTTGTAGGCGTTCCTAGTTCTGTTGCCTGTTCCGGCACAGCTTGTTCTTCTGGCGCTAGATCACCAATGGGTGTTCCTATTTGCTTTCGAAGCCTTGGCATTTTGACACCTTTGTGTCCCACTGGGCGTGCCAAAAATTGTTTTGGGCTGAATTAGCTCAATCAAATGGCAAATGATTGTGTGCGGGCGTGCCAGAAAAGAAATAACTTCAAAGATGAAATTACTCTTTCCAAATTGATTTGAAATAATTAATCTCAATCAGGCAATTGTGTTATCCGTTCGATTACCTCAACTAAGAGGATTTTTCCTTAAGGTATCAACCAAATAAAAGATTGACGCGCTTCGAATCAGAAAAGATGATTGAACACAAACAAACCTGAATTTAATCAAAGGTAAATTTGTATGCAAACACTCTTAAGACTCTTCCAAGAATAATGCAGAAAAATAAGCACACTGAATTTAATCAAAAGTGGACTTACAAACGACTATTCTTTGGTAAGAAAAAACTTACAAGAAAATAAAAGAACTTGAATTTAATCAAAAGCAATCTTACATGCGAATAAGCCTTCAACTTACAAAAAGATCCTATTTTAAACTAAAAACTAATCTAAGATAGATCTCTGAGCAATATTTTTGTATGAATTGTCAGATGATATGAATTTTTTGTGTGGGGCTTCTCTCCTCACTTTACTTCTCTATTTATAGACATTGGGTCTGCCTTCGATCTCCACGTCTTCGATTGATACCCACGTTGGACACATAAAACGGTTGAGGGGGCTTTCGAACGGTTACATTGATATTTCCAGAATTCCTTCTTCCCCTGCACGCTTCGATCATGGTGTTCATGGCCACTCCCTGGATCGTGATTCCTATTTTCAAGCAACGTGAATTAATGCAACACGTCTGGCTTCCCAAATGATTCCCTGCAATTGCACTTAATTTCAGTTATGAAACCGGGCAGTGAGGATACCGTTCGATGATTATAATGTCCAAATCAACGATTAGATCCAATAATCTCCCAAACCATCGTTGAATTATTACTCAAACGACACCGGTTCATTCCAAAACGACACCGTTTGTCATTGAAATAGTGTCCCCCTTAATCCCCGCAATCCTCTGTAATTGATACTCGATTGGGACAGGTTCCATATAGCCACCGTACCGTTCGGGGCCACGTGGAATTTTTTCATTGGATGGCACTTTTTAGGATGTAAACACAGATCCGCTGAAAATGTTTGCTTTTTCCGTTATTTTTGTTTCTTCTCTGGTCTGTTTGTATTTTTTTTTTCCTTCCTCTTGTATCAGCATAACCCAAAAAAAAAAAAGGGTTAGCTGCCAATTACGTCACAAGCACATGCTACTCATACAACGATTCAAACACAATAATTTACATAACCTCTCACATACATATAAGATCCACACATAGTAGTGTATGTGGAACCTACATGTATATGAGAGGTTGTGTTTGGTGTTGTGTGAATATTATTTTTGTAATATTAAACCAAAAGAAGTGGACAAATTCTTGCTTTAATATATGCTCCTTCCATCCCAATTTAATTCACTTTTGAAAATTTGTGTCACTTTTCAATTGATTATATCTTGTAATTTATAATGTTTCAGGTGATTTTGAAAATATTTTTTATTATAGAACAAATCGAAATCTATCAAATAAGATCCATATTGGATATAAAATTCATTACCAATTTAAAGATATAACTAATTTTTTTATCCAATTAGAATAAAACTAGAACAAGTAAATTTGGACGAAGGAAGTACTGTTCTTGTTTGGTTTGTTTGGAAGTACCAGATCAGAAATTTAATGAGATTTTATATTGAAAGTATCACATGCCGAACACAACCAAACAAGGATCAACAGCACCTCATTACCTATGGATTGGGATCCTGTAGGGCAACCCACCCTATGAGATTGTAGTGCATCCAATTCGGCCGTCCATTTCGGCAATAGACGGCTCGGACTACTGGGCTAAAAAAAGAATTGAAATCTAGTTCCCAAATTTCATGACACAGGGAGATCAAAATAACAAAAAATATATATATATATATTTATGATTTAGGGTACGGATGATGAATTAGAAGTCACTTGCTAATATCTATTTAACAAAGCAGAAATTTTTATGAAAAATATCAACCAGATTACAAACTCAACAAAATATCAAGTTTACCTAAATAACTCCGAAATTCGAAACACCAAACAAGTACTAGAAAACAAAATTTGGAATCCAAGTCGGTAGAAATATAAAAAATGCAAACCAACACCATATGATTGAGGTATTTTCATGTAAAAACACCTCAACATTATTGGTTTCAAACAAGGCAAATCATGAAACCCTGTGAGAAACTCCAATAGTACGTTACAATATAGGCTGCAGTTCTCAGCAAGCCACTTTCAGATATCTCTTGTTACAGCTTCAGAATTTCAACTTTATGTGTTTCACCATAAAGAAAACTAACACAAAATCTTGAACCCAGAAAAATAATGATTAAAACACCCTCTAGTCACTGTAATCCCGCTGATATTCCAAAACAGCATTAACAGGGGCTCTTGTTTTCAAAATCATTTCATTGTACTCCTCTTCCGGTTTCGAAAGAGCGACAACAGCACCTCCTGCTCCTATGGAAGCCTCACCCTCGTGTATAACCACTGTTCTTATCACAATGTTAAGATCAAACGTTTGATTGTACGAGAAAAACCCTATGGAGCCAGAGTAGATTCCCCTAGAACAAGTTTCAAGAGAATCAAGGAGTTCCATTGACCTCAACTTTGGTGCTCCTGTCATTGAGCCACCTGGGAACGCTGCTTTGACACAATCCACAGCAGTAGCATTTGATCTCTTTTCTCCTCGGATGGTACTCACCATCGTGTGAACAGTTGCATAGGATTCCACTTCCATAAGATGGGGCACATGAACAGAGCCCGGCTTACAGACACGACCAAGGTCATTCCTTAGAAGGTCAACTATCATTAGATTTTCAGCCTGATCCTTTTCACTGCTTTGATAGAGAAGACAGTCTTAGTGACAACAGCTTTAAACCAATTCCAAAATAGACTTAAAAGTATTTGAGTTTTCAAAAGAATCTGGCAAAGTAGACGAGCAGAAAATGTCAAAACCCACTATGAATGTTGTTACAGCATCCAACTCAAAACCAACTGAGAATGAGTGGAGAGGCCGCTCAGACTCATAATAATTTTGGAGGAGATAATTAACCGATAGGAGACAAACTCCAACACTCCCCCACGTGTGCGACCTCCAACTTGCATCTGAGAAATAAACAAACGATCCATAACACATGGATCCCAACAAACAATAGCGCACTTATGGCACAAACAAGGGGGAACAAATTCTTTGAAATCCTATAGCTCTGGCACTCCCCCACAATGCGATCCCTGACCAGCACGTGGAGAGTTAAACAACGGATCCATAGCATAGGGACCACACCAAACAACATGAACTTAAGGCACAAACAATGGGGCAAACAATCAAGAGAGTCCAATCCCAAAAACTCCAAAAGCCTAGCTTTGATAGCATGTTAAAGCATCCAACTCAAAACCAACTGGTAATGAGTGGAGAGGCCGCTTAGGCTTTTATACTACTTTTGGAGGAGATAATTTACCGATGTGGGACAAACTCCAACAAATGTTAAAAGGACGAGGGGTTATGAATTTTAAGCAACCGAAAACCAATTGCTTAAAAACTACATAATACATGCTTTTTCAAGGAAACAAAACTATAGGCATTTGAACTGTGCTATTTTATGTCTGACTGTTAGCCAGGATACCCTTGTAACAATCATGGCTAATAATAATAATCTGCGTGCCATGAAGGGGCTAACTAATGCTCCTTAGTCATTAATCTTTCCTCTCATTTGTCCTCTTATATTTTCTCTCAAACCCTAGAAACCTAGTTTATTGTATACCAAGGCATTTTTTCTATTCTTCAGAAACTAACTAATTCTTATACATGAACAAACTCGAGAGATAGTACAGCGACGATGTTTTACCTGCATTGCAACTGCATTTTGAGCAGTTTGTCTTCCTCTGGTGTTGAACCACGAGCTATAGTACCTTTGATGGGTTTGGCTTCCAAAATACCATTTCTATCCAATCGCAGAAACCTCTCAGGTGAAGAACAGCAGATGCTCAAGTCTTCCTTGGAAAAATTAAGCCAAGCAGCATATGGTGCCGGATTCTTTTCTCTAAGCTTAAGGTACAGACCCATACAATCTATTTCCCCTATTCTCTTTCTCATCTGACTTGTAAGACACAACTCATAGCTTTCCCCATCCTTAATAAAATTCTGACATTTCTCAACATCGTTAATGTAGTGCTCTCTAGATTTCTCAGACAGAAACCCCACTTCCTGTGAAGTATCCGAGACAAGCTGCGAATAATATGATGTAACTTTTTCTGCTGCAGAAGCCTTTAAGCCCAAAAGCTTCTCCTCTATAAGATCCAACCACGCTGTCTGTGGAGTGCTCCTCTCAGTTAAGGACATAATATAAACATCATCATTTTGATGATCTATCACTAGAAATTTGTCTGAAAAGAAAAAACAAGCATCTGGTGTCCTTGATTTATGACTGTTAGATGCCGCACCACATTCAACTTTGAGGTTATACCTGTGAGACAAACACATACATATCAGCATAATCCAAACTTTCCAATCCATCAGGAGAACTGTGGAAGTGTGTTGTATGTGTGTGTGAGCGTGCGTGCAGGTGTGTGTGTGTGTGTGTGTGAGAGAGAGAGAGAGAGAGAGAGAGAGAGAGAGAGAGAGAGACTCTGCACAAATCAATACTGACGTTCTCAGTATTGATCATTTCTCATTTCCATCATGCATGAGCAAATTACGAACATCTACTACTACTACTACTATTCGTACTACCTAAAGTAACCCCTCATTAGGGTAGTTTTCTCAACCCTGGTTTGTTCTTTTTGATCTGCTAAACGAGAGATGTTTCAAAGAAAAAATTATTAAACAGAATAGGACACCTATTCCCTACAGGATGCAGCTTATGCCAACTTCAGGAATGTTATTTTACTTGACTAAAACCAGGAGATATTGAGGATAATATTGATACATCAATCCATCAGTTCACAAATCGATCTTCATTTTTCATTTTGTAATCTCAATATGCCAGCTGATAACTAAACAGTTCATAATTGTTAACAGGTAGGAAGCACGTTGGTTTTCTTATCTGCTGCAAAACCAACTTTCTTGGTCCAGGTTAGAAACTACGCACAGTAGTCTATTTGCATACCAACCTGCCATGTGTTTCTGTTAGATTCCAACACCAATTTGGATGCTTAAGACTTCCCAACTTAGTTCACATCTAAAGAGTGCAAGAAAGATTGCAGATTATGCTCTTATCGCATGAAGTTCCTCTCAAATTTGAAATTGAAGATGCATTGTTTTTGTTTATATTGCAGCCAGATATTCACGATGTCAAACCAAGACAACTCAAATTTACTTCCATACAGACACAAACATATCATTCAAGGATATGCTGACTCATAAAGTGCTGCCACGCATTCGCAGTATTGGTTTTATTTAGAAGTGGCAAATGGGCAGGTCTGGGCGGGTTGAAACGGGTCGCGGGTCAAAAAATAAATTGGTTGAAACAAGTCGGGTCAAATATGGGGCGAGCCATACCCAAACCCGACCCGACCCGTTTTCCTTTTATTTTTATTTTTATTTTTACTAATTCCCCTATATCGAAACTCAGACTTGCTAAACAAAAATACCACATCTACGAACCTTTCAGAATCAATAAGAAAAAAAAAACCCAAGTCATGCCTTAAAAAACAACACGAAATCGTCTCTAGTTTTACTATTAAAATCAATGATGCTTGTACAAGAATATGGGTACAGAATATGGTTAGTTTATGTATGCAGAGAGAGAGAGACTTATGAAGAGCCGAAGTCACCGAGTAAGTATGGATTGGTCTAATCAAAATTTTTTCTCTAATCAAATTTTTTTTGTATTTGTTTGTTTTGCAACAAACTTTTTACCCCTATTAGTTCGTCTCAATGAGAGAATTGAAAAAGTAATTTTTTTTTTTACTTTTACCCTAATATTTTTTGTAATATTCAAGATAAATCCCAAAAAACCGGGTTTTTGGCTTTATCTTGGATGTTTTTAAAAATATGTGGGTCAAAGTCATAATTTTTACTTTTCCGATTGGAGCGAATAAAAAATCGTAAAATACTTGTCACAAAACAACAAACACGAAAAAAGTTGAATAAGGACAAAACAAAAAAAGGCCCAAAAGAGAGAGAGGAGCTCAAGGGATTGGTCTTGTAATTATCTTATCACAGTCAAGAGGAGCTCAAGGACTGGTGAGAGAGAGAGAGAGAGAGAGAGAGAGAATTTGTGTGGATGAATTTGATGGCCCGAATGTACTGAGCGGGTACCGCATGGGATATACCGACCCGGCACCAAAAAGATTGACATAAAGCTAACAAACGAAAAAAAAAAAGTTGAATAAAAACAAAAAGTGTTAAACGAAAAGTTCTTAGCGGAACGGGCCTTGTAAGAGTGGTTGGTTTTGGAGATTAAAGTCTCTGAAATGGAGAGAGAGAGAGAGAGAGTTTATGAGCATGTATTTATCTCATTTTTTGTCTTGTACAAGAACAGGCAGTTCATTCTTGTTTTGACTGGTACAGGAGGCGTACTTACAGTAGATAGAGATTAATTCTAGTTTCACTCTTTTGCAAGGATGAGTATTTTAATTCCAACCCATATTGAACCAATTTTTAACCCATTTAAACCCATATAAATATGGGTTTATATGGGTTGAACCCATATAAACCCATTATAAAATATGGGCAGGTTAGGTTGGGTTATAAGTGGGTGGATTTGAGCAAGTTACAAAATATGGGTTGAGATTGCGACCTCTAGTTTTATTCCCCTTCTTTAGGTGTTGATAAGAAAGAAATGATCTTGCTTTCCTAATATAATTTAATAGCATGGTAACTCTCAGCACACAAATCAGTTGTCCTATAACTGAGGAATTCAATAATGATGTAGGTGCGGGTTTGGGAGAAAACTGAAGCAGAAGCAAGCCAAAGAATATATACTGAAGCATTAGAACAAGACATTATATCATGCTTTAACTGGAAGTCATGTCGTGAGGAATTGCAGAAATGGAAAGTACATTTCGTACAACTAAATTTGACCACATACCCAATGTAACCGATATATCCACCATAAAAGTCAAATGGCAATCCGTCAAAATCTTTTTCTTCATAAGAAAAAGACTGGAGCTCCTGGCAAACAATTACAAGAGATGACCATCAGAATTTCAAAGGTTTCATACAATTCAAAATTGGCTTTCAGACAACAATGGGAAGTGTACAATTACTCAGACAAACTGGAAATATTACCATTCACATCGTAAACGAAGAGACATCTTCCATTAATGACATCAGAGCAATAATCACGTCTTATGGTAGACAAGATTGGCAGCCAGAAGACAAACTACTGCCATTACCTTAACTTGATTGAAAGAAATGATAATCCCAACAATAGTAGTGATAATACAATTTATTTATGGTATAGTCATTGTGAAGCGAAGTATCACATCGCCTAGGTACCGAAGTAATATGAAGTAATAAACATGAGGGCACCCTCTCTTCAATATTTAGCTTTTGGGGTTGACTTCTACCCAAGACTGTGTAACATGGTATCAAAGCTAGGTACTAGAGACGGGTAGGGTGCGTGACCCTAGCCTGCACGCAGCACGAGTGAGCATGTTGTGCGTGAGGGAGGGTGTGAAGCAAAGTCCCACATTACATGAGT
This sequence comes from Rhododendron kiyosumense, assembly GCA_019656275.1. Lineage (NCBI taxonomy): Eukaryota > Viridiplantae > Streptophyta > Magnoliopsida > Ericales > Ericaceae > Rhododendron > Rhododendron kiyosumense. Next base: position 738,448 of record BPLS01000137.1, read on the forward strand.
ACCAAAGCAATATGAAGTATATAAATGTGAAGGCACCCTCACTTCAATAGCTAGCTTTTGTGGTTGAGTTCTACCCAAGACCGTGTAACATAATTGACACACGCAGTTGGTGTCATCATTGACATATGTAGTTGGAAGTTGCCACATCTACCACTTAGTTTCCATGTCTCCATTGTGGATGTTATTTAATGTTTTGTTCTACTTATGTTGTTTTAGGTACTCAAAACTTGGGGAGGGAGGAGAATATTTTGAAAATTTTAAAAAAATCTAACTAATCTCTAGGCGCCTATTAATCCCAGATGAATCGGCCCAAGCGCTAGGCGCCCTCCCACCACTCGACTAGTGCCTAGCGACTTTTATAACATTGATTAGAGTCACCCCTTCCTTATCCACCACCACAATCTCTCCCCTTCCACATCTCTCATACAAGCCCTTCCCTAATCTAGCACCCCTTCCCCCTCACCAATCAGCCACCCCCATGGGTAATTCATTGAACCATCTTGTTTTCCATCTTCCAGTGTATCATTGTGTACTAAAATCCCCCCTATATTTTCATTTCCATTTAGTGATTTAGAGCAAACATGTAACCGGCATTGTACATGTTAACATACATACAATTTCGGACTAATTGACAAAGGGACAAAAGGGAGTTGTGGAGAGTGGGTGTGGTGGTGGTAGTGCTAGGTGTAAGTTTGGTCCGCTGGAACAGGAATAAAATATATTCATCAATGGACAAAGTACTTCTTTCCCAAGCATATACTATATGGCTTTTTTACAAGTAATGCTAACAGAATAAGGGCTCCAGTTTGGTACAAAATAACAAGGGGCAACGTGGGCAGTAAAAATTGACCTTGCCATAAATATAATGACGATGATGATAAATACTAATTACCTCGAAAAGTTCCTGGAAATCTTCTTTTAAGACATAAGTTTAGAAATGTAACGTGTTGTGATACTCCTTTAAGGATAAAGCTACATGTAAATAGTTTTGCACTTGTAGATTAAGTTTCAATAAGCAACAATCATACAGTTCACTAGAGGATTTATTGCATTTAATGACATGGGGATAGATATCTTCACGACGAGACCACTACATCTGTGACTTGTCATAAGCGTTTTTGTTGTCCAAAAATTTTAGAAACGAAGTACTGCAAAGAAGCATCAAACCGCAGTAGATAGATTAAATTCTATATACTTAAGTGATATAATAAAGTGAGTGGACTTGTCAAAGTATGAGAAAAGCAGAAAGTATATTCTATCAGAACAATGCTCAAAGCATACCTTGTTCAAAAATTCAAAGAAACCGTCTTCCAAATATGTACAACTAGTAGACCCCTGGGCATCTTCAATAAACAAATTGCCTCCACCTTTAAATGTCATATCACTGAAAAGGGGAGGTTGCACATATCACCTCTCATCTTAAAAAAGAAATTATCTCATAGCAAAATAAGAAAAGTCGAACAAACGCAGCTGGTTGTTGGGTCAAACAGTCTATGGGTTTATCTAAATCTTTCGCTATACACACCTTTGATCTGACAATCTGAATGTGACTTGCTTCCAGAGAGAGCCGCTTTTACCCCCAAAAAACGAAAATCGTGCCCTTTTCTAAATAGACATAAGAGGTTTGTTATGCATTAAATCTCCCAAAATTAGAGAGAGAAAACAAAGAAGATTATTACGAGCTGCACTAAAATATCATGAAAAGACATAAACAAATATACCAGTGCATAGTAGGTTATCCACTACAACGTAATTTGACCATGTTTGTCATCTCGAGCCAACTATTAAGACCGTTACACAGATTACAACTGCGTATTGTGACGTAGATTGTGACTAGGACAATGATTAGCAAGAACCCCCATAGGAATCCAAACATTAAAGATTGAAGCTTTCCACAAAAGGCATCAAATCTAAGAGGCCAAGTGACGCAGTACAGTGAGGAAGAACAGGGAGAGAAAAGGCACCCAACTACACAAGGGTGCCCTCAACCCGAAGCACAAGGCCACAGCCTTAAGCTCTGTTTGGAACTTGGGGAAAGTTAAAAAAAAATTCTCTTCCTTCCCCAAGTTCCAAACAGAGCCTTGAACTCTCAATTCTTTAATCAAATTCTAACCATGAAGTCACCAGAGCCTCTTACGTTCAGGCTAAGAAACCGTAATATAACAGGAAACAAGAATCCAGATAATAGGGAAGATAGACCTATCACAAAAGTACCAAAATATCAAAACTAAAAAGTTATTTCGATATATCCTACAAAACAATCATACTGATACTATACATACTATTTCATACTGCTACCATATATATGTCTTGGATGAAACTTTTATTCCCTTCTGTCCAACCGCAAACTCATGCATCCATGAATAACATATCGAACATAAGAGAAGTGCGAGAGTAGACTAAATAACGTCAATTTTGTTAAAATAAATGCACATGTACAACATGTATCAACTAGTATATAATGTCGATTTTCCCCAAATCTCCCAATACATGTGATTCACCCATGCACCACTGAATGCCATGTTTGAATTTCAAAGAAATCTCCACTAGTGGAAGAATATATCTGCTAAACTCTAGAGCAATGCAAGAGCACACAAAAAAACCTCAAAACTTTAGTATAAGATACACACTATCCTTTATATTGACTTAGGTTTTAGCCATAAAAACAACTGAAATCAATTTTCAAACAGTAAAATTAAATGAGGGGTTCAAAGCAAAGTTCAGCGATAGATTGATATCTCTAACTAAGAAGCATACCTTTTCTATCGACGAACTATCCAACCAAAAGGTATTATTTGCTTTATGATCTCCGAACAGCTCACAAAAAATATTTCTTGCTCCACCAATTTGACTAGCCAACCTCTCAAGCTTCTTCCATTTCAACTTCAAAAATTTACCATGATTGCTCTGATGTGATGGATTTGCAATATTGCGCATTGTGCGGTAATTACTCTCATCCAACTTATTCATCAATTGTATATCTCTGAACAGCCGTTTTGATTGGGGCACCTGCATGCATGCTAAGTAGAGCTCACTGCTCAGAGTAAATAATACGTCAGGTTCTACACATGAAATGCAAAAGGAGAAACAATAGGTTTATAAGATAACCACGGGGTAGCCATAGAGAACACTTCCGCTATCTTATACCATTACCCAGGGTGAGAGGAGGTTAAACCAGCTGATTAGTCACTACAAATCAACCCAGGAGGTTTAACACACCCCAAAACACAAGGCAACTGTGACACCTTTCAGGTGCTAATGACATACTTGACAGTTACGAAGCCCCACGATAAAAAGGAATTCACAGACATCTTCAAATAAATTTAAGTTGATGAGTTCTTATTGAGCCCAAATAAACGATTCCAGAAGATGGTCTGGCTTGTACAACAAAGACCGAAATATTCAATGCTGCGATAGAGAAATAGGATCAGTTTCAACAAAAATGATAGGAGGAGAGGAAAACCTAAATCCCCCCGAGCTGCATCATTAAAATGATATGAGTGTTCATTTTAACCAAACATAAAATCCCTTGATACGGGGATGGAGAAAAAGATTGATGCACAAACCCCAATAAATACGGACGTAAAAGCTTTGTTTGTGTTGGTTTGGTTTGGTCACAATAGCTATGATGAAGAATTACGATCACAATGAAATAGTTTACCAGTATGATAGAATTTTCCCTTGCCAATGGAGGATGACCTCAACCTGAGCCAATAATCTTCAGTAATTTCCCTGAAATTCTTGAATATTTGTCTCCCATGACAGGTTGCAACACTCTCAGGATGAAACTGAAATTCAAAACCAAAAATACCAGTTTTGGCACATACAAAAACAGTGTGTGGTAATTACAGGTCAAATGACCAAAACACACCTGCAAGCCATAGTGAGGCCTGGTAGAATGCATTATGCCCATAAGGACTTCTCCTCTCTGCATGTCCGAATCACAGGAAGGCCTAGAACTTCCATTTTTAGACTTTCTTGAGGAAGAATCAACAGATATTTTGTCATATACTGGACTTTGATAAGTGTGAGAGACACCATTAGACTTTTGGGTCCCATGAAAAGGAAGTGTTTTAGTGGAAGAGGTCCATGCTATAGGTATGAGTTCCTTTGGAAGTGATTCTACATCTACCACAAGGGAATGATATCGAACCACCTGAAGTAAGTCACAAAAGCACAAGAGTTAATCGTGGTGCTTGTATTCACTCTATTGGTGATAACTGCAACATGCAATTAGGAATCAACACTATTAACAGTTTAACATCTCCAGCATTCAATGAAAAGTTGTTAAAATTGGTGTCGTTCTTTTTTATTTGACAATTAGTAGATTTTAGAAAAGGCATCAAGGAGATGCCCATGAACAAAAGAAGGCATAGGATAAAAGGCCCTATAGATCAAGAAGCAAAAAGCTCAATCTAAGGAAAAAAACCATGTACTCTACTATACTCCACTCTATACCCAAAAATATCTACCACAAGGGAATGATATCGAACCACCTGAAGTAAGTCACAAAAGCACAAGAGTTAATCGTGGTGCTTGTATTCACTCTATTGGTGATAACTGCAGCATGCAATTAGGAATCAACACTATTAACAGTTTAACATCTCCAGCATTCGATGAAAAGTTGTTAAAATTGGTGTCGTTCTTTTTTATTTGACAATTAGTAGATTTTAGAAAAGGCATCGAGGAGATGCCAATGAACAAAAGAAGGCATAGGATAAAAGGCCCTATAGATCAAGAAGCAAAAAGCTCAATCTAAGGAAAAAA
>BPLS01000137.1:743224-788973 GCA_019656275.1 Rhododendron kiyosumense
CCATGTACTCTTCTATACTCCACTCTATACCCAAAAATATCTACCTGTCAACAAGTGATCAAGGGTAGTATTGCACTCCCTCAACTCTCAACTATATAAGCAAACTAGAAAGGAAAAGACTCTTAAGCCTAAACATAGGCCGCTCCACGCCATCAAAATATCTACTATTCCAGTATTGCACTCCCTTGACTCTCAACTATGCAAACTAGAAAGGAAAAGACTCTTAAGCTTAAACATAGGCCACTCCACACCATCAAAAGATCTACTATTCCGCTTCTTCCAAAAAAGCCACAAGCGGGATCAAAATCCAGAGCTTCCGTCTTTGTCTACCCACTCTTCCCCTGAACAATTCTTGAATCAGCTCGATCGCTGAACTTGAGAAAAGCCACAATATATCCCACCATACAAAAACCATAGCCCGAAGCTCCATCACAACCAAACAATGAATATACAAGTGTGCCACTGATTCTCCTTCACTAAAGCACACGCCACACCAATTTACATTAATCTTTATCCGCTGAATAAGGTTATCTATGGTAGGAATCTTGTCCTTAGCCACAGACCATGCAAAGACAGAAACCACGGTTAAAGCACAAGAACGCCAAATGGATTTCCAGGGAAAGTATATGTTAGCACCTCAAACAAAAAATTGGTAAAAAGAGTTCATCTGGGAAGATCCATTTTCCTCAGAATCCACCTCAAAGAATCCTCCCCTGCCACCAAGCCAGCAAATCTATAGCCTATAATTTGCCCAAAAGAGCCAACCAATAATCCAACTCCCAATCCTACCCCTCTTTACGAAGAGAAATATCCCACATCACTGTCTCCCCATCCATCCAAAGATAACCCACCAAACGTGATCCTGCCCCTCTCTACAAGAAATATCCCACATCATTGTCTCTCCATCCATCTAAAGATAATCCATCCAAAGAAATATCCCACATCACTGTTTCCCTATCCACCGCCAACTGAAATATACTCAACCTCTCACTACCACACCAAACGTGCTCCCGAAATCAAGCGGAGAAGATAGGAATATGCACATACGGCTACTTCAGTATCTATTTTGGGCAAGTATTTGACTAAACATGCAGCCTGTGTAATACAGCCAAAGTACTTTGTTTAGGTTACAAATGCTAAAGCAAACATAAAGGTTTATGGAAGACCAGCTATTGTCCCAATTAAGTCGCAAAGGGTGCTTGCACTTTCAACTCCTTCACTAATTGTTAACAATAGGAAAGATCTCACATAAAACCTAAAATCAGGACAGCAAGGGAATTAATCAATATAAACTCTTTTACATATATATTCAAACTGACCTTGAACCCTGAATTTCTGCCAGAAGGAATATTGTTGAATAGTCTACATCCATTGTGTTCAATTTCACTGTATAGAGCAAGGACAGAAGTTAATAAGCGTATTACAACGATGACAACCAACATTTTGAAAAAGATTGTCAAAATATTACTACATAGAGTAAGCAACTACATAGTACTCTAAGTCAGTAGAGCAGTTCCCAATTGAAAATGGTAGTCTTGTTTAATAAATGACACTAGGAAAAGCCAGTAACCTTACAACTATAGTTCACCTTACCTCAAACGTCCATGAACTGGTTCAGATGCATGGATAACTTGAGCACCATTCACGTAGCCTAAAGCCTGTTGAATCACTGAAAGTACTTAGGTCAATAAGCACAAAAACAATGCAAATGCCAACTTGCATTTTTAAGCCAAAAGTACGACAATAGGAGGCACTTGTTATAGTCTATCTAGCGTCGCAAACACACACAAGTAAGAGACTGCAGACTTGGCCTGAATGCGCCAAGAGAAAAAATCAAATACAATAAGAGAAAAGTACCTGGTGCCCAAGGCAAACACCCAAAATAGGAATGTCCCTGCACTCAAGTAGCAGCTTAAGACATATTCCTGCAAGATTCAAAAACAGATTGCTACACAGCACGAGAATTTTACAAAGCAAACAAAAAAACGCAAAAAAAAAAAAAAATACAATTCTGACTACCAAAGTGACTAGAACTGTTTTAGTTGTCTTTGTTATTGGTACAGTATGTCTCAGCGTAAGTTTTTGGGTACTGCCCATTGACCACTATTAATTCAATACATATACAAAAAATATAAATCCCCCTAAAATTCAGTTTGTAAATTTCTTTTCATTTATCCCTGCCACACTTTTAATTTGGAAGAACTACCACCCAAAACGAAACAGAAATAACAACCTTGATCACAGCACCTACCAACATCGCACAAATCCATGGTTGTCTAACAAACTAACGCATGTCTAACAGACTAACACATCCAAGATTCTTCCGCCAGCAAGATGCCAAGGTAAATCATTGTTCAGATTAAATAACCGTACCACCATCAACACAAATATCTTAAATCATTCAGGACGTAGCTTACAATTTGGCTTGCATTCCCACGCTAACTATCAACAACTAAACATTAAACTTCCACAGTTAATCGCATGATTTGCATGCCTTTTCCTTTTGGATGGTAAATTCTGCATTGAAAGATAACATCAATTGCAATAGTCAATGTATCCGACCTATATCTGCTGGGCATGTTGGAGAGCCAGGACCTGGTGATATGACAATATTGTCGAAGGCATGTTCTTCATACAAGTAATGGTACATGTCTTCCCATGTCCATTCATCATTCCGAACGACTACTGGAGGTACTGGAAGTATAACAAGAAAAAGGAAATGTGTCAAAACAAGGTCCATTGTCCAATAAAATACCAAAAATTCTCTTTCATGATTTCATCCGGTGACATAGATAAAACTCATCAGCTTTGTTTTTTTCTCAAATTAGCGGCCCATGATAATGCATAGAGATGTAACCAAATTGTCAGCGCACAAGCTCAAAAAGGAAGTTTAAACTTTAAACTACTGCTTCTAGTTATGTAAAACTTAATATAAATAAGTTATAATTTAAGAAAAATCCCTATATGCAGTGCTCACCTGGATTCAATCTGTGTTCTGATACAAATGTGGAAGTGTCATTTACGGAGTATCTAACATATCAGAATTGTCATACTGCATGCCTAGTATTTGCCATTCAGCATGGAGGATATGCTCTATGCAGCAAGCTGGTTCAGAATATGTGTGCTTATGGTGATAACAGAAAAAGCAAACCGATTTGAGAGGCAATCATGCAGTTCAAAATTGGTCATGATGGTCGATTTCACAATTTTATGGTGTCCATCAGTACTTGGTAGCAAACTTTTATTAGTGACTCAGTCATATATTGGGCACGACAATTGAAATTGTTTCTGTTGTAACCACGTTGAAGAGGAGGATCAGTATGTCAATGACCAAACTGTCAAAACAATAAATAAAAACCCACTTATATAACACAAAATGGAAGATCAGAAAATACAGAAGACAGATTGTGCATTATATTACCATGAACAATCAGCAATATGGTATAACAAGCATATAATTGCAGGAAACAAAGAATTCCTGAGCATGAGGGCTTACATCCATTAATGATAGACAACTCTTGGTAAATATTGTATGTGTAACTATCATAGTTGTCAATCAACAATGTCCGCACAAATTCCAGCTTCCGAGTTGGCTCCTCCAACCTTCTCTTTCCGATATATACTAAGTCCAAGTGTCCCGGTTCCATATCACTAGAAACCACTACATCTCGAGCTTCATTATTTAACACTTGAAACTTGTCTTTCCTGATGGTCTTACCAACCCTAATAGAAGGTTTAGGCACTTTCATGTTTTTCCTTAGCAACACTTCGAAGCATGGAGGTGTTATCTCAGAAGGTAAAGCGCCCAAAATGAAGTTCATTTTTTTTCAGAAGGAAGAATAATGAACAAGTTCGAAAGCCTCAATTAGCTGCAAGCCATCTGCAGAATAAATTACACGCCATTCAGATACATGTAAAATTTCCACGGGACTCCGTTTTGTAGTTATGAGCATATTGGTAGACCTTATCTCCATAAAAAGAGTTGTAAACTTTGAATATAACGCCCAATTTAAGTAGACAATATTGCACAAATATACAGGAAGAATACAAACATATACCCACGTGTATACAGTACTTGTACGCACAATGCTTAACAAACACAAGCTGCAGACATCTACCATGACAAGACCAAATACCAATACACACACACACACACACACACACACACACACACACACACACACATATATATATATATATATATATATATATATATATATATTATGCATTATGTATTATGAATTTTTTCAAGTACTATTATGCATTATGTAGTCGCCATGAAAAGAGTTCATGCATGTTAACCCCAATACAACTTAGGATTGATGTATAGCACGGGTTGTTGTGTAGTTTGAATTTTGTGAATGGGGTTTTGGCCTTCAAGAGATTAGAGGGACAAAACTGAATAATTTGTTGAATACCAAATTCGAGCCGTGCCTTCAAGCAAGGGCATACACTAGTATATGTATAAATTACTGCACATGAATAAGTAACGAAGTATGTTTTAAAACCACTTAGAACACAACTTCGAGTGTTCTAAATAATTGATTGAATCCCCACACATGTTGACCACGCCGTCGGACTATACATCGAAGTTTCTCCAATACAGCAATACCCCTTCAAAAATAAGACGGTCGGCAAGGATGGTTTAATTGTTTCTAAATTGCAAGAGCCTGCTATACTGGTAACCTAATCATACACACAGGATATGTAGCCAAAAACGCATTAATATTGTGAAAGTAATCTTTAATTATCTCTTCAGCCAAAAGTGCACCGTCTCGATATAAGATGGGAGTTGCTTCAAAATGGTTTAGCAACATATAGAAATTAAATGCATCTAGAGAATAGATTTTTTCGAACTGAAGGTGAAATTATGAAAGTGGTTAATTATGCCAATACGTGCATCAGTTCGAGGAACATGTGTGCGCATCGTACAAAAAAACACGCAAATCATGCTGTTCGTATTCAAGACAAGATGACGAATGGTAGCGAGAAACGCTAGGTAGACAGATCTTGAGAAAACGAACAGACAAGAATAGAAAGCTATCGCACAGGAAATAGAACAGAAAACGAAGATGAAGAAGAGCTGAAAACAGTGCAAATGAGAAGAGCTGAAAACAGCGTAAACGGGTTCGGATCCTGTCCAGTTTACTCCAAACCAGTGTGGTCCAGTTTGTGGACAAGATCCAGCCAACACACCTATCCCAAAATCAAAGGCTTGGATCATCCCAAATCACACCCAACCATTCTTCCCCAAAAATCAAAGCTTTCTCTCCCTCGATCGTTGTATCTCCGCCGCCGCAACCATTACTGACCACCACCATGACACTGCACCACCATACCCTAAACCCACTCCGGCCGGGGCACCTCCTTTTTCCGGCGAGTTCGATTTCCGGCGACCCATTTTCAAGAACCCCCTCGTGAATTCATCCGAAACCCAATTTCCATATCTCCATCTTCAGATTTGAAGCATGCAAACTCCTATATCTGATGCTTAATCCATATCTCCAACTTCATATTCGAAACCAATTCACCTATTACTAGAAAACCATTAAAAATGAAACAAACCACTTCGAATTCGAGGCAAACCCACGAACCATAAATCCAACGAAATCATCGAGGTTGATTGACCGGCGTCCATGTTGAACATATCCATTCCACGAGTGAATGAAACCAACGCGTCGGGTTTTTATCAAGTAGGGTCAGAACCAAAATCGAATTCGGGCGATAAGAGGCATTACGCTGTATCTGCAGCGTTAGGGTGGTTGGTATTGGTGGTGGTCAGTAATGGTGGCGGCGGCGGAGATACAGCGGTGGAGGGAGAGAGGGCTTAGATTTTGCGGGAAGAAGGGTCGGGTGTGATCTGGGATGATCCCAGCCCTTGATTTTGGGAAAGGTGTGTTGGCTGGATCTTGTCTACAAACTGGACCAAACTGGTTTGGAGTAAACTGGACAGGATCCGAACCCAGCGTAAACAAGGTCGATTTGCTAACCTTGGCTTTCCTTAGAGGTAACGGAACCCCATAGCTGCGGTGATTATGGAACTTTGCAACAGACTCTGGTGCATTGCCCGGAGAGAGAGAGAGAGGAGGCGGAGCCATGTTGTTGTACACTTATATTTAGGGTAAATACGACAGCGGTCCTAAAGTATGCGATTTGTCTCAATGTCGTCCTTTTGGTTTCAGTTATGTCAGTTCCATTCTTGAACTTTCTATGCAAGAATAGGATTCTGAAAGGGGAGGGGGAAAAATTAGGCAGACACGATAAGGGTTCCAACCAACTAGAGATAAAGATTCGTAGATGAAAGTACTACACAACTCAACCAAAAATAACACTCAGCAAAAACTGTTATGTTGCAATTTTTTATTTGAATAAAATATTATGTAGAATAGTTAAAAATCTTTGCATGTGAATGATAGATTATTTTCTAGTGTGTAAAATGTGTAGTTTTTTAATGTCTCTTGTTTTGTCAGCCTTTTACTATAATATGTAGACACTAATGTTGTTTACATTATTCAAATAATATTACGTAAATAACTGACGAATGTTATGTCCAATGATTTGTGTTTTACGTATGTAAACATGGCATCATCATTTATTTTGGCTATTAACCCTTTCATCCCAAAAACACGCCCCAATAAATAGTAGCCAACAAACTAAATTTTCAATTGTTGCTACATGAGTAAGTTCTCAATACAAAACGAAAAAGGTGTAAGATATGTCGTTGCTAAAAGAGTTAGGAGTTTAATTTCGCAATTAAAAAAAGTTATGTACGTTTAAGTATTATATCTCCTTTTGCTCCATTTTTTGAAACAATTACCTCTTTTGGAGAATGGTGATATCCGATGATCATCATAAATATGTTAGTAAATAATTTGTGGACTTTTTGTGTGTCGAGATTAACGCTTATTACTAAAATTAGACTGATAAATCTATTCACAATGGTTGATACCATTACTTGTGTAGAATTCGTAGCAATTTCTTACATGTCATTTGCTTTTTGCTAATAATGAATTTCAAGCAGGTAGAAATTATTGTTCTTTCAATTTTTCGTATTCTCTCGACAAGAATATGGATCATACGAAACCATCATATACCACACTCCTTTCACAACACATATGAGTTTCCTTCTATGGCCCACATCATGACCACGAAGGGCGGGATATATCCTCATTTTACATTCCTTGCTTCTCGTGTTGGTGTTAGATTTAAATTAGTGTCGACTATTGTTACCCATTTTATCCTCGTTTCGAAGGAGAAAGTCATACACTATTACCCTTATTTCAAACTCCTAGTTAGAGTTTCCGACGGGGCTATCAACGATTGGACCAATTAAAACCATATTAGAAAGTGTAAGGCTGAAATCGACATGATTGAAGTAGTAGTAAGGATAAATTGATACATAGTGCATACTTTAAGGACTATCTTCATATTTTACCCTGTTACTTTCTCTTTCGGAAAAGAGGAATTGTTGGGTGGTTGCAATGTTGAATCTTCAAACGGAAAAAGGGTCGGGTGGAGTTTGGTAAACAACAACTTCATTCCCCAAATCCTTTGAATGGGCATGGGCTGCCCACGTGAGGAAAAAAAGTATACAACAGTTTTTTTGGTCGAAGAGGCGTTTCAAATAATAATTGCATTAAAAATTTTCTCCACGTGATGAGCTTATGGTCTCTTTTTTTTTTTTCCCACCAAATCAGAGTTAAGTTATTTATATATATTTTTATCTTCGGAGTTGGGTTGTGCTGTTCCTAAATTTTTGTTCTGGTTTTGTATTTGGTATCATTAAGTTTTTGTGTTTTAAAATTTTTTTAATTGTAAATTTTCAGATTAATCATTCATCACGACGAAACAAATTAGAAAATTATAGTTTCACTGTAGTTATATTTTATGAAACAAATTTCGTCAAATTTGCTAAGTATCTCAACAAAGCTTTTTATAGATAATTTTTATTATATTATCATAATTTATGATCGTTACTATATTGTCATAATTTATTTTCTTTTTTATGAGAATAGTTTTAAAAAAACAAAATGTTTTCTTGTATGTGTGAATTAATATTTTGTACTTTACTTGTGCATTTGATAGGGTAAGAAATGTCAAATTTGATGCAATTATGTTGGAAATCAATCGAAAATAATGGGAAAAATGACGGCCAATGATATATTTTGATAATTAATACCCGTCAAGAATATGCTGAGAATATTTGTTAATGTTGAAAATGTCCTTCGCGGATATTAATAATCAAAATACGTCATGGGCCGTCATTTTCCCAAAATAATGATTGCAGCAGAGTCATGCCTTTTTCCTGGCATGTCATGTTCAGGAAAAACTAAGTAATATGAAACGTTAAAAAATAGACTGAGTTACCCTTACTACGGGATCCTCAATACATCTTATCAAGAGTCAAGAAAGCTCTATCTGGGTAATCTATACTTGGGGTCAATTCTATTCTCAACCATTGTTTGTCACCCAAGAGCTTCTTAATTGGACATGGTAGATAGTATGATGAAGTTTGTTGTATGACAAAAGATAATAATAATGAGATCTTATATTGTACTCCATCCGTCTCTATTTAATTGTCCACTACAGTTTTGCGTACATTTTCAATAGCTTATATCTGTCGACGTATATTATGTTTTGCCTTTGTTCGTTTGCCCTTTGTGAGAAAAAGTGAAAATCTGATCCTAAGTCTCCCTCCAAAATTGTCATTTTCCCACCACTTGATATTTGAATTTTTGATCCAATTCATAATTGTGTCTGTCATGACTCTCTCTCTCTCTCTCTTTCTCCCTAATTATTGTGTCTATCATTACTCTCTCTTCTCAAAAAATATCTACCGAGGACTCTCTCTCCCTCTCTCCTCCACCACTCCTATCCCTCACTAATTAAAAATTAATAAATTATTTGACCCCATACATTTTTTAAATATGTGTTTTATTATATTTTTAAAGGTTTTTTTTATTATGAAATGTAAAAATGTAAAGTTTAGTTTTTTATTTTGTTTTATAGCTTATTTTTTTCCTTGAATGGTGAGTATCCAATTTTCTTGTTATGAATGGTTAGTAAGCATTTTTTTTTTTTGAATTGTTGGTATAACCAAATTTATTGTTATGAATGATTAGTAAGCATTTTATTTTTTTCAATTTTCTTATAAATAGGAGGCATAGCTCCATAATCCATTCTTCATTCATTCCAAGTCCAATAATTTATGAATGGTTAGTAAGCATTTTATTTTTTTCAATTTTGTTGTAAATAGGAGGTATAGCTCTGTTCTTCATTCATTCAAAGTCCAACAAATTATTCCTTTCAAAAAATATAGCAACAATTTCATAATTTCCCTTATTCATTCAATGGATCGGAAAATTTGGAGTGAGGCGGAGGAGAGTCTATTACTTTCGGCCCTTATGAGCATGATACAATCGACAATGTGGAATGCTAAGCAGAGAACCTTTAATCCCAGTTACTTGAATTATCTACAAGGTCTCTTGGCCGTTGAATTTCCCGACACTCCTAAAGAGGAATTCCATATTCAAGACAAGATTATGAGGTGGAAGCGGACTTGTAAGTTACTCCCTCCGTCCCACTTTGTTCTGCTTGTTTTTTTTTTGGACGTCGTAAAAAATTGTCTATATCTCACAATCTATAATATTTTATATATTCAATATGGATCTTGTTTGATAGATCTCAATTTGTTTTATTAAACAAAGTTTTCGAAATCATAAAAAACATTATAGATTGTGATATATAGACAATTTTTTGGGACGTCCCAAAAAGGAAACAGGCGAAACAAAGTGGGACGGAAGGAGTAATTATGAACCTAATTCATGCTCCTTGATTGGATTGGGATCCGACCCGACACGAGGTGGTGGCCGAAGATGATGTGTGGATTGCATATATCCAAGTAAGCCAAAATTATTATGTTTAATTTTTTTTTCAATTCTACTTACAATATAAAACTATCAAAAGGAAATTTATATTTGCGTGTGTTTGTACTTATTAGGATCATCCACAAGCTAAGATGGCAAGGGGTGTGCAATTTTCACAGTTCAATGATTGGTGTCTTTGCTTCGTTCACCCCAACCCTTAGAGGAGTAAGTGGATATGGCAGAACACATTGAGCACCAGCCACGATGTTCGCAAGTCTGGGCAAGCTATTTCCTATGATTTATGTTCATTTTCGTTATAAGGGTGTGTTTTGAAATGTAGTGCCTTTGTACTACAAATTAGCTCATGAACTTTGTAGAGCAGTTATTTATTTATGTTGAAATAAGATTTGCATGATATGTATTTGTATGATGTATGTAATTTATGTATCTACATGTTATGCACAATGGACAGTAACTCATTCCCTTCTAACAGGGAAAGGATTTCTGTGCCGTGGATATAGAGTAAAGGATTTTATATAGCTTAAAGTCAAATGATATTAAAAACAAAGCCAAATGTCAACAATAAATTACCAAACTAAACGCATCGAGTTTCTGGTCGAATATCAAATTAGATAAAACATAACAGTAGCAACAATCACACACAAGTATAAACTAAGAGCTATGATAAGAGTGAATGGAAACCCATCTCTATCTTTCAGAGTGAACTCTATTGATAATCCAGTCGCATATCCAACAAAAGGGATAAGGGAAGGTGGCACCAGTTGGTCAACTTGTCTGGCATGAGTCACCCAAGTGGTGTAGGTTTCATCCCAAGATGAGTATTTTTTATGCACAACACCTTTAAACTTGATGACTTGTTTGCTACATAAGGCCCAACTATCGTATATGTCTGGGTTCATCCCCACAAAGACAACGTAGTAATACTTGTTTCCTGTCATTCCTATAAATCATAAACATTGTATTTGAGTACAAGAAAAATAACAAACACAAGGTACTAATAAAATTCAATACATAATAAAACATACATGAAAGTCACAGTTTAAATAATAATACATAAAAAAAAACATACAAGGGGAATCACAAATACAGTAGATTTTGAAGATAAAATATTAGTGCATGAAAAAAATAACACTTCAATAGTCTGCCCAAATTTGTTGCACAATTTCATCCCGCCTAATAGACATCGATTGAAGATTTTGACGTGACATGTTCAGAGGCTCAACCTCATCTACATTACTGACATGTTCCCCCGCGCCATTCCTGTCATTGTCCTCCTCACTTCCCTCCCAGTCATGTTCGTTCTATCCATCAAAAAATTCATCTTGTCCACGTTGCATTATGATCCAATTGTGCACCACACAACATGCAGTAACGATTGTTGGTTGACGAGCACATGAGTACCTAGGCATACCTTTTAGTATTAGAAACCTTGCTTTCAAAACACCAAAACAACATTCTATAACATTCCTCAACGATGAATGCTTGTAGTTGAACAACTCTTGCGGCAAGCGAAACACTGTATCAACTACATTCCATTGCTCCTTATGTTACCTGCGTTCTCGATAAGAAGCTAGATACCCAGGCATGTTTGTGTATCCAGAATCCACCACATAATATTTATCTACACGATAAGTCAATTTTATTAGTTTAATTTTTACTTTTGGGGACAATGTATAAGTTAAATTCATTAATTAATTGTAATGTTTACTCACTTAGTGGAGGGTGTGGAAAGTTGTAGGCTGGATTCGACGCTGCAACTAAGAAAACACGGCCATCATGGGCACTCCCTTCCCAACCGAGGCAAACGAAAGTGAACTTCATGTCAAATGAGCATACTGCCATCACATTTTGAGTTTTGATGGACTTCCTGCCGCGAAATGCGATTTGCTTGGATGCTGGTACCCAAGCCTCAATGTGGGTTCCATCCACTGCGCCAATGCAGTTCTATATAAATTTATATTATTATTAGGCTGTATTACATATCTCCAAACACCAGCCAATATATTTTTAAATGTAACTGAAAATTTTATCTTTAACCACGGGTAATATCTTCCGTCATTGAGAATTTGAGGAGGCGTGTCGTTAAAGATTAGGTGGTCGAATTATGGATCAACATAACAAAAAGCACGATGCATAAGGTTGAAATGTCTGCTTATGGTATCAAGGGAATGTTGGAATCGGTCAACAGCAAGTTGCATCCGTCCGCTTTGTCCACATATGAACAAGAATATTGCCAACGATTCCTTTACGGACAATCTCATATGATCCCAATTTAACTTACCCTTATCCACCAACAATGCAACAAATGATTTAAAAGTTTGTTTGACACGTATAACATCTTTAATGGTTGTGGGGGGGTTTTAAAACTGAGTGTAGGAATGACCACTAAAAAGGGCAACTCGTCGAAAAATTCACTCATCCTCCTCATCAGATTCCGACATATTTTCTAAAAAATCTAGGTCCATTAACTCATCGTCGTCACTACTAGAATCTTCGTGCTCTTGGTCTTGTCGACACGATAAGTGGGGTACCTAACTGTTACAAGTCAGATGATAAGTGTAGACAACTAATTTTCTATTAGTGGTGTTTAATAAAGGGTCAATATTTTTTACTCTAGACTCCATTGCTATGTATCTTAATTTCACCAAAAAAAAAAAAAAATAGAGGCAAACATCTATATTAAAAATTAAAATTACCATCTAGTGATTAATCACTACATTACAGTCAAACAATTATCCATTTATAACCCACGAGATATCAGACAAAGACAAGAAAAGAGAAGCCAAAAATAGAGTTAAAATTATGCATGGTTGTCATGAGCTATTCAGATTTTAAATTCCCCCACAAACTTGAGCTTTCTTCCTATCCTCCACATGCTCAAGATGAGTTTCGTCAAAGTCAGATAGGGGAGAAAGACATGAATGATAGCAAAACAGATTGGAGAGCATAATTACAAGCATAGCAAAATGTGCATTTCATAATGAGCTAAATTGTTCCATAACAGCAGAAAAAACATACGATTGTCTAAGAAAAGGTAAAAAATAAACATACATAGTTCATCATACTAAAGAAACATGCACTTCACACTCCAAATTCTAAAAACATTGGACCCACACCGTCCTCTTATCCTCATCTAGGCTGAGAAATTTAGTTTGCCACTGTGGCTGGTCAACAAGATGACTGTAAGCGTTAAGATATTTATCTTCGGCATGGCATTCCCTCATTTCCAGATTATTTTGGGCACTTTGTTTTGGGCCTTCAACTAATAGTACTCTCCCTTCATTTGCTGAGAGAACGCAAAATTTTTCGTATGCTTCATCTCACCTTTCAAACTTTATTGCCTTCGCGGGGCTTCCGCCACTACCATCCGATTTTCTTTTACCCTTTGACCCTATTGACACGCTGTCCTCCCTTTTTATGGGCTTTCCTTTTTCGTACCTGACAACTTCCTCATCATGTGTGGGAGGCGGTAGTGTATATGGACTTGCAAATGCACCATTTGCCAATGAGCTAGAAATGAGCTCGTCCAATTCCTCGAAAAGGTCAAGGCCTTGGTTATGGAATTTAGTAGCCTTTGGATTTGCCTACAAGGAAGTTATTGGGGGCACATTATTGTTATTGTACTCTTTCTTATGTTAGGGGATGAAGTTAAATATGGACTTTCCTTTTTCGTACATGACAACTTTCTCATCATTTGTGGGGGCCGGTAGTGTACATAGACTTGCAAATGCACCATTTGCCAATAAGCTAGAAATGAGCTCGTCCAATTCCTCGAAGAGGTCAAGGCCTTGGTTACGAAATTTAGTAGCCTTTGGATTTGCCTATAAGGAAGTTATTAAGGCACATTATTGTAATTGTATTATTTCTAATGTTAGGAGATGAAGTTAAAAAAAGTGAGATCTTAAAGTTCACATACCTAGAGGTATGTGTACCACACGTCATCTAGTGCTGCGACAGTTTGTGATGCCTCATCCCAACTGAACCCAGTCTAATCTTTTATATGCTTAAAAATCTTATACTCTTTCTTAATGCGAGTAAACTTTTCTCAGATCTTAGGAATAGTGTACCCTATTTTCCCCGTCCTCACTCCCAACTCTATCAATATCTCATGCCATTGTAAGTCATTAAATTGTCGTGACTTTTTTGAGTTGGTCGCTTCCTCCCTCCTAGCCACCTCAACCATTATATGAATAAATTTTTCCATGGTCACATAACTCTACATGTCAAGGTCATGTTGTGTGAGGTCCATTATAGGCTTACATGTGGGAGAGAAGTTATTAGGATATATGAAATTAGTGACCAGAAGTTATAATTGGCTTTTTTCGGTTACCCATTTAGTTTTTGTTTTTGTTTTATTTTCAATCATTATCCTATTTCTTTATCCAATCATTACCCTATTTTTTCAATTATTACTTTCTCATCTTTCTCTATCTCTTTCCAATAATTACCCTTATCTTCAATCATTACTCTATTTCTCTCTCCATTCATTATCAAAACTAAAATAAACTAAACTCCCAACCAAACACAACGAATAGATTTAAGTAGATTATGAAAATGAAAGTGTATAGGACTGTAACAAGTGCATGAACGAAGGGGATGTTAACAAGTAATAGTGCATGTACCAGTGAGATGTTGTTCTCGCCGATGACAGAGTTCGTGGAGGGCACATGAGATGGAGCTGGATGTTTCCTATTTTGTGAAAGTGGAGTTATAAGCTCAAACTTCAGTGATGGGTGTTGACCTAAAAATGAGAAAGATACCCAAATAGCAAATAGCATTAGAATTTGCCACCAAACAAGGCAATAGCAGCAATACAAATGACCACGGAAGAGCCCCATAGCAGCAGAAAATGACACCATATAGAAGTCCATTAGCAGCAAACATGACACCCAAAAATTACTTCAAACACAAGAGTAAGAAGAGTAACAGCACAACAGCAACAAACCATATAAAATCAACCTCACAGACACTTAACAAGGTAAATAAACTGGCCATATAGTAAAAGTGCCTTCTTAACAAACAAATCATCATAGTAGGCATTATATCTTTTCCAAACTTACGAGTTACTTTACACATCATTAATTTGTAAAAGAATGTCTTTTCACCTCTTTTACCAAGGAGATATTGGGAGAGTTTGGATTACAATACACTATCATGCAGATAAGTGGTATCCACTATGCAGACAGAATATGGGAACTGCTTGGGGAAAATCTGTGGATTTTATTGGTTTTAATTTTGGAAAATATAGCAACCTTATATAAGCAAAACAGATTGAGTCCATACATTAATCGAGTATGCAACTTAACAAAAATGATACGGAGTAGGACACTCAAAAGTAAGCAAATAGCATAATTTCAAGAACATGTGTTAACATAGACTTCAACAGTGAATAAAATACATCCTCATGGATCTCCTCTAATATGGTTTAAATCCTAGGCCTATGGACATGGACATAGCTTGACTGCGCCTCACTTGGATCTGGCTTTTCAAGGACTGTAAACTAACAATAGCAACATCGTGGACGAGCATACAAGTATGTTTCTCACACTGATTTGGTACAACATCATGGACGAGCATACAACTATAACTTTAGTTCCAAACAAGAAATATTCTCACAAACAAGTGTAGGTTTCTCATAAACAAGTACGCTTGTCACAAACATTTTCTCAAATAATTGGTACGCATATGTAGGTGTTTAAACCATGAATCAGAAACAGAAAAGGTATGGGGCGAAATACCTCTACCTCTTTGAACCTTGGTAGAACAAAGGATCCATTTACCGCACCTTACACCATTTTCGCAGGGGTCCTCCGTTGTGTCGGTGTTGAGAGACTATGAGGGTTGGTTTGGGAAGAGCTTCTCTTTGGGCATTCTTTGATTATAAATGCCAAAGTTGGGTCTTGAATTGAACAGTAACACTTAAATAGGTCAAGATCGCAGAAGTCGCAGGCCTAGGGTTCCAAACCTGTGGTTCCAAATTAAATCCACAAAGTGAAACAATAAGACTGGGAAGAGAAAGAGAGGATCTAGGTGCATGTAAGATTCAAAGTTGTTCGGTGTGTGTGTGAGAGAGGGAGGGGGAGGGGGAGAGAGATGAGAAAAAGAGATCGATGGGACTGTTCGGTGTGAGAGAGAGAGAGAGAGAGAGAGAGAGAGAGAGAGAGAGAGAGCACGTTACTTCTGTTGAAAGAGAGGAGGAGGCAGCTTTGCACAGGTTTACGTTAGGGAAGCCACCTGTAAAAAAAGGCTGTCAACGATAAGATTGGGATAAATGATATTTTTAGTTTCCCGATGGATAAAATTTAACCGATTATGAGTTTTGAATTTGGTTCATAATCTGGGATACAACTACCGAACCGAACAAGGGCTTTATGTTTTTGAAATTATTGTCCTATAGAAAAATTTGAGATCTATCAAATATAATCCATATTGCATATTTTTAGCAATATACATCAAGAGATATAAGCCATTGAAAATGCACGCAAAATCGTAGTAGACAATTATTTAGAGACGGAGAAAGTACGTGTTAAAGATTTGTAAATCTAGAGATTGAATGGTACTTGAAATGACATGTTTAAGCATGTAGTTCACTGCATGAATATTTGGTTGAGATACTTAAATATAACATCTAGAAGAAAAAAATTTACACTTAGACTTTCTTATTGGTCAAAATTGCAAATAACACAATATATAATGCCTTGTTTGGATGACTTCTTGAAAAATATTTTCCAACTCATTACCTCTACTTCCAATTATGGAGTATTACTCTAATTTCTCTCTCATCTCTCCAATAATTATTCTCATTTCTCTCTCTATTTCTTTCTACTCATTACCCTTATTTCCAATCATTATCCTAATTTCTCTTTCCACTCGTTACCCAAAAACCAAAGTCAAAAATTTTCATAACATCATCCAAACAAGACAAGCACAACAAAACTTAATTTTCAAAAGTGCGTTTATATAAAATGGATTTCAAAAATCATTTTCTGGACATTTACTCTCTTTTACGACATTTTGTGTGTTCTTAATTTCATGTACTGGACAACAACATTTAAACTTGTGCCATTATCATTTATCCACCTTTTTTTAAATTAACAAAAAAAGTTATTTGACCAGCACAGCCTGTTTTTCTTTAGTTTACAATCATGAGACATCTCCAAATGAAAAAGAAGCTATGATCACAATTTACATCCTCTCCCATGCCATTACTAATTTTACCTACTCATGTCGGTACCAAAAAGAAGAAATAGTACCCCACTAACAATCCATTCAGTAGTTGTTGTGACGTGAGTCATTTATTTTACAAAGATGGGTAGTTACTACATCCACGTCAAGCATACAGTTAATTAAAACCGATAACCATAAAATTATCCAGAGAATAATGATGTTAGGGCACTACGAGAGATCAAGGCACCAAGTAAGTTTTTCGAGCCTGAGGCCACATTATATATATATATATATATATATATTTTTCCATCTACTCTATCATAGGAGATTTGGAGAGGGGGATAAATGCTTACGAAAATTGAATTCTTCTTAAGTGCATGAAAATATAAGGGAGACACTAACTGCACTCCACCTCATACATCAGAAAAAGAGCTTGAAATGGAGTAATCTCCTCACCGCATATGCCCCCAATCAACTCATTATTTTCCGCCTTGATGTACTCTCGAAAGCAGCACAAAAACACCAGTCAAAGATTAGCCAATAAAAAGGGGCTAATGTCGTTGTCATCATTATCAAGAAAAAGAAAAGGGACTAACGTTGTAGACCCCCCATTCCCCTAATGTTCCCCTCTCCCAAGGTCCCGGTAGGAAGGAAACCTTTACAATGACATAATCAACGACATCATGCAAATTATTACTAAAATGAAATCCCAAATCCAACCGGGATAAATTCCTCTTCCTATTCCCTCTTTTGTCACTTTATGAGAGGATATTAGAGGGATCTATGATACTTTTTAGAGATTTGATATCAAAAAATAGAGACCCTACTCTATTTTGGAGACCAAATCATGGGTCTAGACTGTCAATGGGCTGGATCCGACAAATCCAAATATGATAAGACTCGAATCCGATAGTGGTAATCCGAATACAGAAAATTCGGATCCAATTTGAAAATCTGAATCCGATCCGAATTTTTTTTTACTTCAAAAATTTTAGCAAAAAAAAAAAATTTTCCAAAAAAAAAAATACAACTTCTTAAACATTTTTTTTCAAAATAAAAAATTTACAGTTTTTTTAAAAAAATTTAAAAATAAAATTTCAGATCGGATTGATAATGGATTTAATCCAATCCGAATCTGATCTGTATTTGGATTACATGATTCGGATTATCGGATTGACGTTATCGGATTTGGATCGAATTTTTCAGATCGGATCCGGATCAGATCCAGTCCATTGATAGGCCTACTGGGTCTCTCCAAGATTCTCTTATAAAGTTCAAAAAGACGAAATAAATTACAAAATTTTTCCTTAATATGTCACATCCATTCTCTATTTTTGTGTTTTAGAGCTTGCTTGGAGGTGCTCTTATAGAACACGCAAAAACCTTTAAGCCTGCAAAATCTCAGTATGATCGGAAATCGATAGACGCGTGAAAACATTGCAAACTTTTATGAAAAATGAATGATAAATATGTTTTACAGTTTAACCTTACAATTTATGAAAGGAAAAATAAACTTTTTCGCATATCTATCAATCTCCGATGATATTGGGATTTTACAAGCCTACGTCTATTTTTGCATGTTCTACAAGGTCAACAATTCGGATCGTAGTTTCAGATGCAAGATATGGACAAAAGATAAGAGTTGGGATGGGGGATGGAAAGGAATTGATCTTAATCCAATACTTATCTAATCCAACCTCTCAACAAATTCCCCTGCATTCAAAGCTCCCCTCTCGCTTACTGCTCTTGTTGCCCCCAAAAAACAAGTCCTCCGTGACCGGAGAAAATTTTCGGTCCTGCTGGGTATATTCACATGGTGCCCGCTCGTCATATTCAAGTCGTCTAATGCACTTTGAATGGGTTGGATTGAAATCATTTCTCTTTTCGCCTCAACATTTTTTCTCATTTTTCTATATTCAAATCCGAGTCATTAAAAAACGCAATTGACGGCTCTTATGCACTGAATAGACACCGCATGGTATCCAACGGCACTGAAATTTTTTTCCCGTGACCGGCTGGATTTGGGGAAGCTGCTGTGCAGCTTCGTGCTGCGCAGCCGCCGGCGGGCGTTGCCGGCATTGGTCCGGCGATCGGAGACGTTCAACGCGTAGAGCTCGTCGAGTTTTACGTATGCGCCAAAAATCAGCTCGATCAAATATTATTAAGTGCCTCATCCGAACACATATAACTTGAAAAAAATGAAATCCAAATGGATACAAAACACTGGATCAAAATCACTGAATCCAATTTTTTCAAGTTATATGTGTTCGGATGAAGCACTTATTGATATTTGATCGAGCTGATTTTTGGCGTGCACGTAAAACTCGATGAGCTCTACGCGTTGAACGTCTCCGATCGTCAGACCGATGCCGGCAACGCCCGCCGGCGGCTGCGCAGCACGCTGTGCAGCACGAAGCTGCACAGCAGCTTCCCCAAGTCCTGACCGGCTCTACTTCCTATCTTCTCTCTCCTCTTAATATATAAACCCATCTCGAGCCTCACTCATCAAAACCAAGTATCATCACTCTCTCACTCCACAACAATGGCGGAGAGAGTGTCTATCTTTTCCGTTTTGTTCGCTCTCTGTTTCTCCGTCGCCCTCTCCAGAACCCTGCCTCCGCAAACCCCCAGAACCGCCACCCTCGACGTCTCCGCTTCCATCCAAAAAACCCTCGAAGTGTTCTCCCTCGAGTCGACTCAGCTTGACCAGGCCTTCTCGCCCTTGTCGTCATCCCTCTCTTTCCGGCTGCATTCCCGGTCCACGGTCCACAGAGCTCAGCACCGCGACTACAAGTCCCTCACCCTGGCTCGACTCGGCCGCGACGCCGCCCGGGCCAAATCGCTCCAGGGCCGGCTGGATCTGGCGATCAGCGGCATTTCCGTGACGGATCTGGAACCGGACAGTGATATGGTGTTCGAGGAGGAGGCGTTGCGGGCGCCGGTGACATCGGGGACGAGCCAGGGCAGCGGCGAGTACTTCTCCCGGGTCGGGATCGGCCGCCCCCCGAGCCAGGTCTACATGGTGCTCGACACCGGGAGCGACGTCAACTGGGTGCAGTGCGCCCCCTGCGCGGACTGCTACCAGCAGACGGACCCCATCTACGAGCCCTCCTCTTCGACGTCGTTCTCCCCTCTCACCTGCGAGACCAAGCAGTGCAAATCCCTCGACGTGTCCATGTGCCGCAACAACACGTGCCTCTACGAGGTCTCGTACGGGGATGGATCGTATACTGTGGGAGACTTCGTGACGGAAACAGTAACGTTCGCCGACTCGGCTTCTGTGTCCGACATAGCCATCGGCTGCGGCCACAACAACGAGGGCTTGTTCGTGGGAGCAGCCGGGCTGATCGGCTTGGGAGCCGGCGCGCTGTCGTTCCCTTCCCAAATCAACGCCTCTTCCTTTTCCTACTGCCTCGTGGACCGCGACTCTGATAACTCCTCCAGTCTGGAGTTCAACTCGGGGACGCCGTACGAAGCCGTCACGGCTCCATTACTCCGGAACAGCAAGCTCGACACGTTCTACTACGTCGACCTGACGGGGCTCAGCGTTTCCGGGGAGTTACTGTCAATCCCTCCCTCGTCGCTGCGCCTCGACGGCACCGGCGACGGGGGAGTCATCGTCGATTCCGGGACGGCGGTGACGCGGCTGCAGTCGAAGGCGTACGCCTCGCTCCGCGACGCCTTCGCCAACAGAACGAAGAACCTGCCGTCCGCCAGCGGCGTGGCGCTGTTCGACACGTGCTACGACCTGTCGTCGATGACGAGCGTGGAGGTGCCGACGGTGTCGTTCCGCTTCTCGAACGGGAAGGAGCTGGCGCTGCCGGCCAAGAATTACGTGATACCGGTGGACTCGAACGGGACGTTCTGCTTCGCGTTCGCGCCGACGGAGTCGTCGCTGTCGATCATCGGGAACGTACAGCAGCAGGGGACGCGGGTCAGCTTCGATCTTGCCAAATCCACGGTTGGGTTCCTCCCGAATAGTTGCTAGTTTTAAGCTTAAACCGGTTTAATGGATTTTATTTTGTTTTGTTTCGTGTAGTTGTTGGTTTTAGATTGATTTGATTTGAGTGAGTTGGATAGTGTGGGCCCGCCTAATAAAGGTGAGGTGATGCAGTGGGACTGCCCCTTGCCTGTGGCTGTGTGCGTGGAGTATTAGCTAGTGCCCGGTGGTTTTGTATAGAGGTCAATTAATTGGAGGTTTGAGGGTAATAGCGGAACACTGGTGAAGAAGTTAGTTGGTGTCGTTTCGATGAGAAAAATAAATACTTATTTTTTAAATTAAAAGTGATATATGATGAAAAAAATGTCATATCTTTATAAAATAAAAAATAAGTAAAAAATAAGAATTTTAGCGAAACAAAACGTATACTACTCTTCTAGAAATGCATATGAACTCGTAAGATGTTGGACAGGTGAGGACCGGCAATTGAAGAAATTGATGCTCGGCCGGTTAATGTTCGATCTATCCGCCTCAGCTCATTTAGTTATTGAGTCGAGTTTTGGACTCGTTTATTAAAAGAGATGAGCTCAAAATTCAAAAGCTCTTCTCGATTCCTTTACAAAGGCGCGTTTAGTGCATTCTTTTAGACTAAACTTAAACTTCAAATTTGTCTTTATTTGAATTTTTTTTCACATTTTTAAGTTTTGTACCAAACTTTTTTGGGTTATTGATTCGTCTCGGAAAAGTAATTTTTTTTTATTTTTATCCAAGTATTTTGAGCTCATTTTTCTCTAAAAAGTGATTATTTTTCAAAATATTTGGATAAAAGTGTCAAAATTTTACTTTTCTAATTTTTCTCAAAACTAAAAAATGTAATAAAAATTCAAATAAAGACAAAATTTTGAAATTTAAATTAGGTCTTAAAGAATGCAACCTTTAACTTAAAACTGTTCACGCAACAACCTTTAGGGGGGTCAAAACTCTTTACACACCCCTCTTCTCCTATTCGTGGGTTCATCTTACATGCAGGCGTGTTGATCTAATAAATCTCATAGAGTAATAGAGAACATATTTGGAAATTATTACACTTCAATCGGGGATTCATGCATCACTGGGCGAGTCCGGCTCCTCTCCAATTTATGGAGAATTGGAGGATCCTTCAATTCCAATTCAATGGTTAGGATTACCCTAGTAACTTCAACGCCAAAGCTTATCTAGTATTCTACGGGCATTCAATCACTTCCCAAATATTCTCCAATTACATAAGTGTCTTTTCTCCCCGTTAAACCTGCCTCTTAAGGATTTTTTTACATAGCTTATGAGGAATTTTTTTCCCACTGATATTATATAGTTCATGAGAATTTTTTTTATTGATATTATATCAATTTTCTTTTTCTTTCATCATGGTTTCTTTCATGGATATTATGTACATCATGAGAATTTTTTTTTACTGGTATTAGTGTTTCCACATGCTTTGCACGGTGTCACGTGCTCATTGGTGTAATTGTTCTTGTATATAACAAAGTTGGAATTTAGATTCAATTATTGAAAGAAAGAAATCGTAAGAGTAAGAGTAAGTAATTGAACAAAAGATAATTTATAAAAAATATATATTTCTTATAAGCAATGCAAAGGAATTCTTTGATTAATCCTGTGAAATTTAATATTTTAAAATATTTTGTTGAAGTTACGATATGAAAGGTTAGTAATGTTTGGAATTGGATAAATTAGTGTCTGGAATGTGTATACATGTTTAGGATGTTCTTGGGATTGGTTGTCCTTAAGAGGCAGGTTTAATTAGTGAATATTTGGATAATGATTGGATGCTCATAGAATATCATATAAACTTTGGGACTGGAGTTACTAGAATTTCATATAAGTTATGGATCGGAGAGGAGCCGAACTCTCATGGGGCATGCAAATAATATTGCATTTTGGCTTCACACCACGAATGTAAATTTTTCATGCGTGATTCATGTTCAAGTAAGCTCACTTTTTTTATAAATGCTACGGAGTAATTTATGCGCGAAATTTGTGGGGGGTGTGATTCATCATCAAGAAAGCTCACATTTTTATTACTATTTATATATATATACACATACACACACACTAAATGCTCGTTGATGCGGGAAATTTGGGAGACCAATTTCGCATTATTGTTATGAGCTTGAGGTGGTGTTTTCATGGGGTTGGAAGCGATTAGGCACGCAAGGGAGTCAACCCCGTTTTGGAACTGTTTGATAGTGGATATATAGATTTAGGGTCAATGGGTTTGTAGTTTAATGACACTTTTTCGCCTCATCTACATAGAAAGTGAGTTTAATTCTTGTTTAGAGCGCGAGTGCTTGCTGTGGTGTCCTTTGGGGTTGCTTCACCTCTATGCTGCTTAGCAGTACCCTACTCCCATCTTTTTAAGAGTAAGTTAAATATCTATTAAGTGACAAAAAAATAAATAAATATGAATTTAGGGTGTGTTCCGCTACTTAAATAAGTACTTTGAATTAAGATAATATATTGTAAGAGAATAATTTATCTCATCAAATAAAAAATAAATACTTAAAAAATTAGAACTTTAGCTAGACATGAATGGACAGAATAAACTAGTATATTGAAGCATTGGAAGGAAAAAAATAGTAAAGCATATTAGCAGAAGGTCTTACTTCTTCTTTATTTTTTTCTTTTTCTTTTCGGTCAAACGGAAATTTGCAGAAGGTCTTACGAGCAAGAGTCAAAGTGGGCAGTCAAAGTAGTACTACTATTTGCAGTAGACAAGTGGCTAGATCGTTGCTGATGATAAAAATCTCATAAATAAAAGGGCATTATTTTTAGATCTGTTAGGTTGGAAAAAAATTTCAGTGCTGAGCGGATATCACGTGATACTCGTTTGGTTATTTGAGCCGTCTATTACGTGTATGAACGGCTCAGATTTGGAGAGAGAAAAAAAGAAAGAAAGTGTTAGGATGAAATGAGAGAGTGTGTTTTAATCCGAACCGTCCAAAAATGCATCGGACGGCTCGAGTGCACCGAGCGGATGCCACGTCGGCGATACCCGCTCAGCACCGAAAAATTCCTCGGTGGGTTGGGTTTGCTGATGGGCGTGAATGACGGGGAATCCGCTTTATTCTCGCGGACATGTTTCCACTTTTCTTGCGATCAGTGATTGCGTAGTGGGAAACACGACAATTATTATTTATTACTACATCCATCTCCATCCTGAGATTTTTTTTTTTGATCCGACCATCCTTAGATTAATAATGTAAGAGTTTATACTTTATACACTTTAATGCGCGGTGGTAGAGGGACCAGCTGGGCGGTGCCTAAGAAGTGCCCCTGTGAGAATAAAAACTGATTGTATTTTTTTTCCGGGGTCCTGTGCAACATGTCCCTCCGGGACTGGGAGCAATAGATTACAATAATGCTGTATGTGAGAGGTTGTAGATGGTATTGTGTACTTAGACTTTTTGAACAGATTAAGGGGTGATGAAGAGGTTTTTGGTGTGATTGATCGATGACCCACGAACAAGAATTGAGGATAGATGTGTGGTGCTAACCAACACCACTCCAATATCTTAAGTTGGTTGATTCTCAAGCTATGTCATGGCAAGAGTTACATACCTGCCCTTTTTAAAAAAAAAAAAAAATTCTAGAACGTGATTTTGTAAGTGTATAGGAGTTACATACCTGCCTTTTTTAAGGGTTATGATCCTCGATTCATTGGATCCCCAAGGGGACAGCAGCGTACTGCTGTCCTGATTTTGGGACCCACTCCAGTCTCGCTCCAATGATCAGAATCGTTCATTTCATAGAGCTCGTTGAGTAGAACAACTATGCAAAAAATTAGCTCAATTGGATATCATTAAATGCCTGATCGGAGCCTATGTAAATCTCAGTCCATGGGTTACAGTGGATTTGATCCAGTGTTTTGGATCCATTCTTTTCAAAATAAAAAGGTTCCGATCAGGCACTTAATAATATCCAATTAAGTTGATTTTTTTCATAGTTGTTCTACTCGACGAGCTTTACAAAGTGAACAATTCTGATCATCGGAGCGAGACCGGGGTGGGCCCCACAATGAGGGACAGCCGCACGCTGCTGTCCCGAAGGGAACAGCTGCCCCCCTTCCTCCCCCGAAGGGTGGATAAAGATGGCACGAGTCGAGTCCAATGGCCTTAGCCTTCCAGACCTTTCTAGGATTCGGAATTTTCCCTTGGTTTTGGACTTTTCATGCTTATCTTCATGGTGATAATCTTTTCCCCATGGAGATAGGAGGTGGTTGTAAGGAGTCCTTGTCCACTCGGGACCTCCTGGGGTGGAGGTCTGCCTAACCTCCGTGCTAAAAGGCCCGTGCCACTCACAGCCTGAGCATACCTTAACTCAAGCTGAGTTGCTGAGATGGTGTCAAGGAGGGACCAGTAGGGTGGTCATCCCTGCAAGAAGAAAAAATAAACTCTACTATTATATTAAAGGGCAAAGTACGGAAAACCTCCCTGAGGTTTGGACGTTTGGCAGATAACCTCCCTGACGTTAACTAATGAGCACATAACCCCCTTATGGTTTTGGAGTAAACTGCAACCGTTAGGTTTTCCATCCCATTTGACGGTACGTGTGTTGCACGCGCCTGGATTGCAAGTATTGACCTAAAAAACGTGTTTCCCTCCAAAAATGATATTTGTTCTTCCCTTAATGCCCTTTGCCCATCTCTATAAAAGACCAACCCTAGTTTACTCCTCATATTTCATACCAGGTTTCCAACTTTCTTGCCAACTTCTAAGATAAAATATTTTACTTCTTCTATGTAAATTCATTTATATTTTTTATAATTTCTTCTTTTTTTCCCCCCTTTATTTTTTTTTCCTTTGCCCCCGCGCCACCGTTCTGATTTGTCTCAATAAGGAGATTCAAAAATGTAAAATTTTATGATTAAAACTCAACTTTTTTTTGAATAAAAATGAAGTAATTAGTGGCTAAAAAAATTTTAAAAATCAGGTTTTTACTCTTTTTTTTTCATTTCCAAACAATAACGTAATTTTGACGAGGATTCAGAGGCAGTATCAGAGAATTTCCTGGAAGGAGATGATTGTAGCGATTGTACAGTTTCGGTCTTCGTTGCGTTCGCTGAAGCTACCGTTTAGGTTTGGATTAAAAAGTCAAGTGACTTTTTTTTTTTGTCTCGTTTAAATTTTTTTGTATTTGTTTGTTTTGTGACAAACTTTTTGTCCCTATTAATTCGTTTCGACGTGAGAATCGAAAAAGTAATTTTTTTTACTTTTTCTCTAATATTTTTTTATAATATTCAAGATAAATCCTAATAACCGGCTTTTTGGGCTTTAAGTTAGATGTTTTCAAAAATATTTGGATAAAAGTTATATAATTTTTTACTTTTCTGATTGGAGTGAATCAAAAATCGTAAAATACTTGTTATAAAACAACAAACGCGAAAAAAGTTGAATAAGGACAAAACGTAAAAAAATCCAAAAAAGGGAGAAGAGCCAAGGGATTGCTTTAAAAAATGAAGCTAGTAATGCATTTTCTTTTTGTATTTGTACGTTCTTATAGCTCGAGGGGTTGGTCAGTAGGTCTTAGAAATGGGGAGAGACACTGAACCCATTTTCTAGCAAAGAACCGAGCTTCTTTTTGCTTTTGTTTCATTTAATACATGATGCGATGCGTACAGGAGGCGAGAGACTCTTGTGCAAAGATGAGTTTTTTAATCCTAACCCATATTATGCTCATTCCAAATCCATTTAAATTCATGTAAATATAGGTTGATATGGGTTCAATTAATTTCAACCCATTATATAATATGGGCGGGTTGAATTGAGTTAAAAGTGGACGGATTTGGGCGGATTAAAAACAGGGACGGAACCAGGATTTCATAAACACGGGGGCCGAACTATGAACAAGAAAATTTTGAAATTTTAAGGTTAAAAAATCTAATAGTTTGTTTGGTTTAGGTTTTGAAGGAGGTTTTTTGAGTAATGAGTGGAGAAAGATCGAAAGAGAAATGAGATTAATAATTGAAAAAAAACTTATGACAAACCGTGTGCAAAGAAAGAAATTGAGTTTTGGGACCCAAAACAAACACATTTTTAAAGCATTTAAATGTCTAAATAACATTCAACACAAAATACAATATTTAGGTGTTGTTAACCAAAAAAAAACTAAAATTAATATTGAAAAAAAAAAAAAAACTCCAAAACAACGCGGGGGCCGTGGCCCCCATATGCCCATATACAGTTCCGTCTCTGATTAAAAAATATGGGTTAAGATTGCCACCCTTGATTTGATTTGGGCATGCAAAGAAGTGAAATTGCTTTATTTTTCACAAGGGTAACAAGGTCTTTTCGCTCTTTGCCGTTAACAGAGTTACGGTTGCAGTTTACTCCAAAACCATAGGGGGGTGATGTGCTCATTAGTTAATGTCAGGGAGGTTATCTGCCAAACGTCCAAACCTTAGGGAGGTTTTTCGTACTTTGCCCTATATTAAAAAAATAAATTTCCTATGAAGGTATATAGGCTCGCCCTCCTCTAGTATTTTGGGAAAAAAAAAAATCAAGTAATGGTAACCTTTGAAATACAAAGATACCAACAATAATTTCTCAAGGCTAAAGGTTAAAATATAGCAAAATATAAAATTTGAGGGTTAACATTGTGAATATTCAATTAATAAAACTCTCAAATTTTCACCTACAAAAATTTCCCACCATTAAGATTTTGAAGGCAGTTGGAATAGAAGAGATGAGATTTTTAAGAATCCTTAGTAATCTTGGTGAAATCTAAGGTATATGTATGTTTTTTGACCAATCGTTTTACTAGATAGAATGAGATAAGTTGCTTACTACTTTTACAATCTGTTAATTTATTAAAAGCATAATTAGGTATGATGTGTTGCTATTTTGTATTTTTTTAAGTTCTAATATATTTACATTGTTATGCATGTTTATTTTTATTTTTTGTCTCGCATACATGGTCGCTCCCGTATAGTGAAATTTTTTACTCCATCTCTAATTGCAAGGGCGGAGGTGTGTAGAGAGGGGAGTGGCACGTGTCACCCCCGTTCCCAAAATATCAACAAAAAAAAAAGAAAAAAGGAAAACCTTATAGAAAAGGTTAAATAAAGAGTATGTGAAGAAGTTGAAACAAAAGTGTGCTTTGGTTAACTGGTTACTGCGCATGCGTTGATTGTTGTCGACGGGCGTTCAAAAATTAAAATTCTTTTCACCAATTGGAGAGGCGCGTAACCCATTTGAACATTTATTTTTTCCACAAGTTTAGTATTCTACTGTATGTAATTTCCCCACAAGTTAAATATTTTTATTGCACAATTCTTTATACATTTTGGTGAGTGTAAATAGACGTATAAAATGAACTCACAAACATTTCGATTTTCATACTTTTATCTTTATTACTTAATCTTCAAAACCACATTTCACTTATTTTTCTTTGTTATACATGCCACAGATTTTGTTTAAGACTTAAGTTTATTTGAGTTTGAGTGAGTCAAGATTGGAAAATGCTCCAAGTCCAAGACTACTGTTTATTCTTGTGCCCAAATTATTGTTCATGATCCATGCCCTGATGTCCACCCTCCACAAATTTCAATATTTTTTTATTGTTTATTTTTTTTATATATATTAATGGATGATTAAGATACGAAAACATGGATTTTTTAGGATATTTATGTGTAGTTAATGTTAGGACAAGTTCCCATTTTTCCGCCATTTAATATATGGATCTTCTTGGTGCCACCTCTAACTTTAAATCCTGGCTCCGCCATTGCCTGATTGGTTGGTTGTCAGTGCATACTCATAGAATTCTAACTACAAACTTTCTGAACTTATTTATTGTTCTTTTTAGTAAAAAACTTTCAGCAATTGTAAAACACAGCGAAAGTTAAAAAATTCCAAGGTCTCAGTCAAGTTTTAGGTGGGCCGGCCGCTAAAATCCTGAAATGACAATTAAACCTTCAATTTACTTTCTTTGTAAAATCCAAAGTATAAAGTATAAACTTCAAGCTTTAATTGGGTCCTTCGCCGATAAGCGAGGAAATTGGTATGTACCACAGGAATTCAGTCAAATTACGCATAAACTGATCCGAACATTCTAAATTGTAGAATAAATTATCATCTTCGGCGATGATAAAAAAACTTTTCTTCAGCAGCTGCATAGTTCAACTAGTTTTTGACAAAAAAACACCCCAATCCAATTGTTCTCAAACCCTTGGTTCGACATGTGAGATTATCTGTAGTCTAGGTAGGAAAGTGTGGATCTCTTCTTAGTGGTGCATTTTTTCAGATTGGACTCGAGTTCTTAGGAATATGGGTCAATTACCTGGACTGGCTGTAAATTATCAGGAAAATGATGGTTCATGACGGGTTTTGATAATTAATATTCGCCAACGACATGCTGAAAATGTTCTTGACGGCTATTAATTATCAAAACACATCCTGTACCGTCATTTTCCTGATAATTTATGGGAAAATGACGGTCAGGACGTGTTTTGATAATTAATATCTTTTAAGAACATGCTAAGAACATTTGTTAATGAACAAAATATCCTTAGCGGGTATTAATTATCAAAGCACGTCTTTGGCCGTCATTTTCCCATAATTTATCCTTTTAAATACTAGGACGGCCCTTAATATTGAATCTGGGCTGGATCGAAAGGGACGGCCCTTAAAATTGAATCTGGGCTGGTACTTCGATCCAACCCAAGAACGAAGCTAACCTGTGTACAAGAGGAGGTGAGGTTTCTGTCACGTATAAGCTGGTCCAAACCTAGAGGCTATAGTTTTTTTCCTTAAATGTGCTAAAACTGGCACTATGTTTGAACTCCCGTGGGCCTGTGTGATTTTAAAATAGAGAGATGATATAAACACTTCCTTTTTATCCATTGCCACATCCTTTTCTTTGTCTTTTGTTCTTGTAAAATTACCAAATTGCCATTCATATGGAAAAAATGACTCTTAAGGGAAAAGGGTAAGCTAGTTATTGGGAGGCGGGGGCACTGCTATCCCCTTGGGGCAGCAGCGCGCTGCTGTGCCCGAATTATGGGCTCACTTCGGTTTCGCTCCGATGATCGGAAGCGTTCACTTCGTAAAGCTCATCAAGTAGAACAACTGTGCAAAAAATCAGTTTAATTGAATATCATTAAGTGTCTGATTGGAACCTTTTTATCTTGAAAAGAATGGATCCGAAACACTAGATCAAATCCACTGTAACCCATGAACCTAGAGTTATATGGGTTCTGATCAGGCACTTAACGATATTCAATTAAATTGATTTTTAGCATAGTTGTTCTACTCGACGAGCTCTACGAAGTGAATGCTTCCAATCATCTAAGCGAGACCGAAGTGAACCCAAAATTCGAGCATAGCAGCGCATTGCTGCCCCAAGGAGACAACAGCGCCCCCGCCTCCTAGTTATTGCACCCAACTTACATTGTGTTAGTAGCTCCACCTGTTTATAGACATAAATCCAAATCTACCCTAGTACCCCACGGTCAGCACCTCATTACATTGTTCTGACTTTTTATTAGGACAAAGAGTAATCAATAGTTTGATTTTTGATGAGCTAATATTAAACAAGTTGTAAAAAAAATACGTAGTTTCTAATAAGACACGAATAGTGAAGTTTTGTCAACCAGTTCACCTCACCTTAAGTTTTGTCAACCAGTTCACCTCACCTCAACCGTGAAATCGAAACCGTCAAAAAAATCAACCAATCCGTTGGTTTTAAAGTCAGTGGGTTGGTGGCGGATTAAAAAATTGTCAACCTGCCCTAAGTATAGATTTGTTGAAAAATACTCCCTCAAACCGTCTAAAAAATGCACACCTCTACTAGTTGTGTGGGCAAAGAAAAAAAATTAGTAAAAGTGCTCTTTAAAACCTGGTCTCAAGATCTCACCCCATTACACATTAGTGTAAGTTCTAGAGGCATGACTTCTGTATTAATGAGTGGTGAAGAAGAATTCTTGAACACTACGCGGGGCTCTAGGTGTGAAGTGTGAACTACATAATCAATCGGGACATTGTCTATTTTTTTTTTTGGTCAATCGGAAATGTGT
This sequence comes from Rhododendron kiyosumense, assembly GCA_019656275.1. Taxonomy (NCBI): domain Eukaryota; kingdom Viridiplantae; phylum Streptophyta; class Magnoliopsida; order Ericales; family Ericaceae; genus Rhododendron; species Rhododendron kiyosumense. Next base: position 774,285 of record BPLS01000137.1, read on the forward strand.
CGGGACATTGTCAAGCTGTGCTCCCAACGCTTTTTTTTTTTTGTATATTTGTGTAAGTTTCACACAATTTATTGTGAAAAATGTAGTATATGGGTGGTGAAAAAAAGAGTTGGGGCCGTTGCCTGGGCATTCAATACTTTAATCAAGGCAAAATTAAAAGTAGCACCGGTGGGGAAGCGACACGCATCAGCAACTGCACGATTAGCGTGTAAAATGCGTCATAATATAAATGGCCTCTGCCCTGCCTCTGCCTTCTGGGCTCTGCTTAGGCCCCGTACCAATTAAAGACCAACTCGTTCCTTTCAAGCAAGAAGCAAAGCCCTCTGTTTTCTTTCCTTTAATTCTCATTCTCTCTCTCTCTCTCTCTCTCTCTCTCAAACAAGAACCAAGGAGGAGGAGTAAAACAACCCGGATCAAAAAAGGACAGAGTTTAATTTTACTTTTATTTCCAAAATTATACACATTTTATATACTCCGTCCCTGATTGCAGTCTATTTTACCAATAAATTGGACAAAATAGATTGCAAATCAGAAAGTCGAGGGACAAAATTGTTGTTTACGTAGTTTAAAAAAAGAAGTTAAAAGAATGTAGATAGTATAGGGAATAAGAAAAAAAAAACTCAAAAAATAGAACAATAAAACAAACAAAATACTTATATAATACTTTACCGAAATAGATTGCAAATCATAAAGTCGAGGGACAAAATTGTTGTTTACGTAGTCTAAGAGAAGAAGGGAGTAAAAGAATGTAGATAGTATAGGAAATAAGAAGAAACAAAACTTTAAGAAAAAAACAATAAAACAAACAAAATACTTATATAATACTTTACCAAAACACATTTCGGCACAAATTGTTCTACACAGATAATCCACATACATTTGTGGGGCCTGAGATTTTCATTGAATTTGTACCCTTTTTTTGGAAAAAAATTAGCATCTGGATCCTTTGTGAACTAACATACTTACTAACTAACTAACTTTCCCATATCCCATTGATACATAAGATCATCCTCATTCTAATAATCAAAATCAAAAATTGCTAAAGTTAGCAATGTGTGTTAAAAAAAGTGCTTACGTTATAATAATCAAATTTAACAACTTTTTAATCAATAATCAAATTTTGAGTATTTGCATAATCAAAACTAACAATATTTTTGTCAATAACAAAATTTATTGGACCCTTCTCACTCTCTTCTCCTCTTTCCTCTTCACAATTTCTTCCCCAATTTAAAGGTAGCAAAGATATGAGAACATAATGTACCAAAAAAAAAAATGAATACATATGGAATGTACATACGATGTACCTATAGATTTTGTGGGGCTCACATCAAGTCCCACAAAGATGATTCAAACTGCTCATTATTTTTAAAATATTTTTGTATGGAGACATGTAAAAAATCAGTTCACCCCGATATCGGTAAGGATTTTTTTTCTAAATTTTAGGAGGCGAAACTATTTAGTTTTAGTTTTATTTTTCAATTATTATCCTACTTCTTTTTCCAATCATTACCCTATTTTTCAATTATTACTTTCTTATCTCTCTCTAATCATTACATACTTTCCAATCATTACCCTATTTCTCTTTCTACTCACTACCAAAATTAAATTAAACTAAACTGCTAACCAAACAAAGCCTAACTGTTCAATTTCGCTCTTACAAATTCAGAAAAAATCCTTACCGATATCGGATTGAGCTGATTTTTTACAGCTCTTCATAAAAAAATATTTTAAAAATAATGGACGGTTTGAATCATCTTTATGGGACCTGAGGTGGGTCCCACAAAATCCGTATGTTCACATAACACTCATTAAAAGGCAGGCAACATGTTCATTTGATCAGTTGCCCTTTTGGCTGCTAAATGTTTCCAAAAAAGAGCATCATTTATTCATAGGGAAATAATTTTTTTTTTGTTTTATTTCAACTTTCAAGTATAATTTTCTAACTATAATTGGCAACCCCAAATTAGCAAAACCGAAAAAATAATGGAACGGTGGGAAAATTGTTGGGACAAAACAATGGAGAAAATTTTTGGAGGGATGAAATAAGCATGAAATGGAGATGAAAATTTTGGAGGAAAGGACTAGGTGGTAGTAGACCCATTGATTTTGATTATGGACAAAAGATAAACACATGAGACTTAACATTTAACTTTAGTAATCTCTAAATGAATAATCAAAATCAATTTTAATTATTCAATTTTACTTATTCTAATACTCCCTCCGTCCCGGTTTGTTTGTCCTCTTTTTGACTTTTTGAGAGCGTTTGACCTCTCAAAAAATTGTCTATAATTTTCAATTCGTAATATTTTTAATATGCAATATGGATCTTATTTGATAAATCTTAATTAGTTTTATTATACAAAATTTTCAAAATTATAAAAAATATTATAAAACGTAAGATATAAGTATATTTTTGAAAGACACGAATTTCGACAATTAGACAAATAAATTGGGACAGAGGGAGTATCTTCTATAGATGACAAATAAATAAAAAAAAGAAAAAAGAAGAACTAGCCTCCGGCTTATCGGCTTCAAACCCATCTCATCAACATCCCGTCATCTCTCTCCGTCCGATTCTATTCTCTCTGTAAACTTGTCCCAATACACAAGAGTAAGGAACAAGGCTACAGTTCTTGACGGGAGAAATCTCGATCGGAATTCCGACGCCCCACCGGACAGTCGATCCAAGCTGTCCAAAAATTTTAAAAAATAAAGCCGAGTGGGCCTTCATAGGAATCAACGGCATCCGACATGTGTAGGTGGCCGATCCAAACACTCCATTTTTGGCCGATCCAAACAAAAAAATGGAGTGTTTAGATCGGTTACCTACACATATCGGATGTCGTTGATTCTCACGTGAACCTACTTAGTTTTTTTTTTAGAATTTTTGGTCGGCTCTGATCAGCCGTCCGGTGGCTGGAGTGGATCCGACAAAGCGTCGGGAATTTGGTTGGAATCCACGGTCGGAATGCTTAGACTTTCTGAATACATAAAAGCCAAAGAAGGAAAATGCAAAAGACAGGTGTAAAGGGTTATCGTTAAGGTTTGAAAAGTATACCGGAGTGTTTGTCTCGTTAATATGTGCTTCCTTAGTCTTATTTTAATATGCACTATTTGATGTACTCATTTAGATTTTTATGATGATGCAAAAGAAAGTTAAAAATTAATTTAAAAAATAATGGTTTTGTCTGGTTGATAATTTAGTTTAGTTTTGGTAGTGAGTGGGGAGAGAAATAGTGTAATGATTGAAAATATGAATAATGATTGAAGAGAGACAGAGAGAGATGGAAAAGAAATAATTGAAAAAATAGGGTAATGATTGGAAAAAGAGATAGAGTAATAATTAAAAAACTAAACTAAAATGGTAACCGAACACAACGTTTATTTTTTTAGTTCAAAGTTATACGGTCTTCCGTAGAGAACATTTAAATTGGGACGATGAGAGTAAAATATGTATAGATATTTGAAAAAAAAATGTACTAAAATCTGTAAAAGTGTACAGTATTTGTGAAATATTTATTAGTATTTGAATTTGTTTGACATTATCTAATATCTACATATTGAACCCACGAAAGAGAAAATAAAGTAGTACAAAACGACTAATAAAGGAGTTTTATGGTATGGCCTGTTCCGCTATTTTCAAATAAGTACTTATTATTTGATTTAAAAATCATGTGTTGTGAAAGAATGAGTTGTTTCATAAAATAGAATATAAGATCTCATTTTACTATGGAAAATAGGTACTTATTTTTTTAAATATGTATTTATTTTTTCAATTAGAGATGATGTATTATGAGTGGTTTAGCTAATCTCCGCATGGTAGACGGAAGATAATAAACATATAATGACAAATTACCCTCCCCCAATAACGGGTGGAGTTTAACATTTTCAAAAAATACTTTAAAACGGAAAAGCCTATGTCAAACAAGTAGGGCTGGAATCGGAACAACCTTGGTCTAGGAGAGAGAAAGAATCTTGGTTATTTAAGCATTATTGGTCCAGTAATGTTACATAGACCTCGTTTTAATCTCAGTTTGGCCCTCTAGTTCTAGATGTGCTTTATTTCCGCTTGGATTGTTAGCTGAACAAACTCCATTGGCTTAGTGGTCCAAACTGAGATTAATGCTTCATTAACTTTTTTGGGCACGATAAATTGGACCGAACACCTAATTATTACTAATAAAAAAAAATGATAACAGAATATGATTGGGAAAATACGGAAGGGTCATTTTGATATACTAAAAAACAATACTGGGGGGTACACTTTAAAATTAATACACAACAACACTAGAATCCGATTTACTATTACAGAGACAGATCGTAGTACTATAATTTACACCCAAGAATCTACTCACTGGGGAGAGAGATGGTTGCGTGTGTGAGTGTATTATCAACACTGCAAGTGCAGAAGAGAGGCAACGGGCGCTTTCATTGCTCTGAGAAGCAAGGAAATTAAAGCGAACGCGCCGTGTTTGAGATTGTGGGGGAGAGAGAGAGAGAGAGAGAGAGTAAGGGAGGGGCCTCTGTTTCGTGCATGTATCGGGAAACTAAAATGCTTCCTCCTCTCCCGCCTTGAAAAGGCCAGGTCAGGGGACTCCCTCAGAAAACACAATAATCAAAAACAAAAAAGGCTCTGACGTTTTCTAAGTTAAAAAAAAGACCCGCCGTACAATACGCCATTGTAGTAGTCGTAGCACCAGGCTAGCCAGCAAATGCTACTACATATCTCTTTGATTCTCTTCTGTTGAAAAAGATAGCTCCAAGATTTTGTTCTCTCTCTCTCTCTCGCTGCTTCCCCTTTTCATGTCATCTTCTGAAATGAACTAGACTAGTAATCTTTCTCTTCTCCTTTCCCCATTTCGTGTCATCTTCTGAAATGGACTGGACTAGTAATCTCTCTGCTGTTTGTAAACCTGCATGTACATTCTAATTCAGAGAGAGAGAGAGAGAGAGAGGGAGGATAAGGGGAGATGCAGAGCTTCAAAGCAATAGCAGCTAACTCCGATATGTACTGCCACTCCCCCTTCTACCTAAGGTTGGTGGATCTTTCACATTTTTCGAACATATTCTTTTGTGCAATATACATGTACTTACAGTGTTAATTGAGAGGGGGTGCTCTGCTTTTTGTTTTTCTTTTTCCTGGAAACAGAGCTGATGAAAGCATTAGAAACCAGACGCGTTTCGCGGATCTTGGGGAGCTTGAACTATCCGCCGCTGGGTTTCATCACGACACCAATGCTGTTGATTTAAGCCGAAGTAAACCCCCCCCCCCCCTCTCTCTCTACTTTCTCTCTCATATCCATTCTTCTGTCTCCAACAACCCCGATCCTGATTACTCAATCAATTCTTTTTGGGTTTTTTTTTCCTGGAAATTCTTTTGTAGGCTCCATTTACAACAACCTGCATTTCGGAGGCCTCCCTGCGGTATATCTCTCATCCCCACCCACCCACCAACCTCTTCCTCCTCCTCCTCCTCCTCTCTCTCTCTCTCTCTCTCTCTCTCTCATCTCTGCTTCAATTTTTTGTCCTGTTTTGGTCTTTTTTCTGCAGGAGCTGGGTACGGCAGGAACAGAGGTGGAAACAGGGCAGCAATACATGTTGCACAAGGGGACCACGGTGGTGATTGGCGGTGGGGCTATGGGAAATGGGAATTTTGAAAATTGGGGAGATTCTGCAATGGCGGAAAATAGCCAACGGACCGACTCTTCCACAGACATTGACACTGACGATAAAAACCAGGTCTTTCTCCATCTCCTTTTCACTTCCTTTTCACTTACATTAATCATCTACCAGACACGCATATTGATCCATTTTCTTGATCCATTACCTTGTAAAGATATGCATTTTTTTTGACCTGGAATTTGATCAGCTACTACTACATATGCATACTGATGTTCTTTTGTTAATGAATTGCTAACCACTGGCGGAGCCAGGAAACGAAGTCGGAGGGGGCTGAACTATGAAATAAATTTTGGTTCGGTGATTTTTCAAGACCAAATTTAGCCATTCAAGTTTTTACCGAATGGTTTTGATAAATTGAAGAATTAATCTCGAGTACTGTTGCTATCCTATTTTTCGATGACACGCAGATCATTATTGCACGGTATCATTTACCATAATTTAGTGTGCTCAAAATGAACATAAATTGGGTGAGGCTGGGCCGCACCACAATAGCTCCGCGGAAGTTTCAACATTAGCCAAAGTATATGATTCAGAACTTTAAGTAGTCGACCAATAAACATTAATCAGATTTTGCCAGCGTTGCTGCTAACATATCTTGCTTAAACTTTAATCAGGTTTTGCCGGAGTGTTCTCAGCTACAGTAGCCATCATTCAGATCATTATTCACCCATGGATTAAGCTGCTCATTAGCTAGAGAAATCATCGGGTGGAAATTAACGAAAGTGTCTGAATTTTCCCTATTGTGGGTCAATGTGCTAACTGGTTTTGTTTTGTGCGAAAATGCAATTGCTCGTCTGGTAGTAGATTTCTCATGGGATTATGAAAGTAACGGGGTTAGTCTTCGGGTAACACATAGTGGATGGTAGTGATAATGTTATGTACTCTTTCATCGGTAAGACTCTGAAGGGTAATATAGGGTGAATTAAGATGGCTAAGTCTCTAACGTCGCACATTTTCTGCTATCTAAGAAAACGTACGCCATGTTTGTTCTCTCACTAGTACAGAAATCACCTTCCTTTCATGCTTCAAACCTGTGGTACCGTGAAACTCCAATACCCAGCGATTTATGTTTCCAAAAGCAAAAAATGGAAATTGGTTTGGTCATTATGCTTAAACAAGTACGTTTTGCAGGAATAATTTGAAAGTTCATGTGTTGATTTATTGGACTTTCATGGCTTGGTCTTAGACTAGAAGTACTTTCGAATTTTGTAATTCTAGAGAAGTCTACTCTTATCGTACCACAAGTTATGGCATGTGGCTTACAACAGTACCATTCCTATTTCTCCGACCAGAACACTTCGTGTTTGAGGTAACATAATTTCAGAGCCGTGCAAGACTCGTTCAAGGGTTTCCATAGAGCTTTTGACTCTGTTGAAGGGCAACTCTGTCACATTGGTGACCGTAAACAGTTCCTGAATGAGATTCTGAGCTCTTAAAAACAACATTTTATTTATTTTCACAGGCCATGAAGTTTAAGCAGTATAAGAGATCTGATGGTAGTTTTTTTATTTTTGTTAACAGTCTCGTGGAGTTCAGGATGGAGCACTTGTTGTGGTGGATTCAATGGATCAGTCCAAGGGTGGAACAGGAGACCAGAAGGTGGTTGACTATATAATACTGTAGTAGAAGTTGGACACATGATTCGACTCATGTTTGTACATTAAGCTTTTGTTTTTTGTTATCTTTACAGCAGACACTTCGTAGACTGGCGCAGAATCGTGAAGCTGCTCGAAAAAGTCGATTAAGGAAGAAAGTAATGGATTTCATTCTTTGTTCGGTTCCTCTAATCCTTATAAGATTATTCTGTTACTGTCTGGGACTCAAGTGTCTTACATTGTGCTTTTGCAATCTTAATGCTTTGTGCGTTGTATTTAGCTCAAGTAGTTCGATTTTGTGGTGTTCCATTTTACTCAACTACATAGGATGTTAAACTTGCCATCTAAGAACTATATCTGCGATTGTGAAATCATGCGTAGGCACATCATATGGCCCCATCTCTGTTGGACTAGCAAAACAGTCAGAAATTCATCCGCGGAAAAGTTGGCTCCTTATCAATGCCAGAACAAACATTTAGTGCCCGAACTAGATGATCATCACCATATATGTTCCCCTTAATGCTCCTCAATCTAGTTGTGTTCTATCTTCTTTCCTTCTTGCTTTGATTTTTGCTTGATCTAATGCTTTTCCACTTAAAGCAATTGGTCGAATGTCCGAGTTATGGTACATTCCTATTATACTTCCTTTGTTGTTGTAATACGATGTCTAAAGATATGAAGCACATGAAAGTCATCCATTACGTTGTGGTTTTTTGATAGGCCTATGTTCAACAGCTGGAGAATAGTCGGTTAAAGCTCACTCAACTGGAGCAGGAGCTTCAACGAGCACGACAACAGGTCCTTTCTCTTGATGATTCTGTGTGCATTTTAATGATATTACTACACAAATTGATCGTTAAGTAGTCGGACGTAAAGACAGAATTTGTATCCCAACTTTATCTGGTAGTAAGTATAGTTTCCTCTCTCCGAAGAGCAGCTTTACAATGCAATTTGTGGGGGTGGCGTTCCTCTAGAATCACTTCACTGGACCTCTGGTCTGGATCTGGCCTGAGCTCTGTCTTGAGACCTAACCCTACTAGGCAAGGAACCACCCTTAGCGCCTAACCGGCCGGTGACGACCGGGAAGCGTTTCCTATGGTTAAGTAAGTCCTTGATCAAGTAGATGAAGTACAGAGCTCCTAGGTGGGTAGAAACGGCGGCTAGTGTTCTTTACCTTTGATATGATCACCAGATTTAACCCTCAAGTAACCTTGTGCAGGCACGAGCCCTAACCGCATGGTGTGAACTGTGTGATGCCATATATAACGTACGGAGCCCCTGCGGTTAGGCTCACATGCCTGAATGACTTCTCCACCAAATCCACGGACCTGCCAGCTATGCTTTGGGTGGTTCACACCCAACCTGGACTGAACCGGTTCGGTTTGGGCACATGGGTCGCTCGTGACAGGGTACCGGTTCTGGTAAGTTTATCATGGCCAGTTCGGCCTAGTGACCCGGATGACCGGACCCATCAGATCTATCAGGCCCAAAAGGCCTTGCCGGTTCAGCCTACTACACACTTATCTTGGGTTCATTATCTGCTTGTTTTTAATTGCCATGTAGAATATCAATTTGCATCACGTTTGGTTAATACCGATTTTGTTGTTGCATATGCCATCATTTTTGTGTGGCTTAATGCTACTTTCTTTTGGATGTTCTTTAAATTGTGTCATTTTATGGCAGGGTATTTTCATTGCCACCGGATCTTCTGGAGATCAGAGTGTCTCAATAGGCAGCAATGGTAAGCACATTTACATGCATGCTCTTGGCAGTTGGCATGTTGGAAAACTTTAGGCTTCAGAGTCAACTTGACACAAAGTGTTGTCATTTCTACATCTGAGGAACAAATAATACACTTTGACCCAAATGTAAAATGGTTCACAAGTATATTTACGTAATATGGTTTGCAAACATATGTTTGCTTTTATTATTAAGCAGCTGCCAGATTAAATGGTTTGACCTTTTCTGTTTAAGCCATTAGGATAATTTAGACATTTTATTGGAGCTGTTCTGGAACTTCGTAATGCTTGGTAGTTGGTATCCTTCTAGATGGGATGACTCTTTCCATTTTGTTTAAGCCCATCTTCAGTAATGGGGATACGCTATATATATATTTTTGTACCAACCCTAAATTAGGTGTAGGTACTCAAAAGGTTCCTCTGAATCCTTTCTCTCGCTCGAGTTACTTACTGATATAGGTTTCGGGAGGTTTTCAGTATATGACTTACATGAGAATGAGCAACAAATAGAACAGTTTTTTTTTAAAGTAAACTCTTTACTGTCAATGGCTCTCACCCTCTCCTAAACTCAAGAGAGTTGAGCCTAATTGAGTCCTATATGCAAGTCTTGAGCCTAACTTATTGTTAAAGCTGGTTTTATGTCTCTAAAAATTGTTATTAACGCTTCAGACTTTCTGATATGGGAAATGTGCAGGGGCCTTGGCATTTGACATTGATTATGCCCGCTGGCTTGATGAACATCAACGCCTGATCAATGATCTGAGATCAGCTGTAAATTCTCACATGGGTGACAATGATCTGCGCGTTCTTGTTGATGCAGTAATGTCCCATTATGACGAAATATTTAGACTAAAGGGTGTTGGTGCAAAATCCGATGTTTTCCACATGCTTTCTGGTATGTGGAAAACTCCGGCAGAGAGGTGCTTCTTGTGGCTCGGTGGATTTCGCTCATCTGAACTTCTTAAGGTCATTCACTTAGCCCCTCGCTCCTGTGGTTTTGAACTATTGTGTTTCTTGTACATATATTTATTTTTGCATCTTTCAAGTTTCAGATTCTTGGGAACCATCTTGAGCCTCTAACGGATCAACAACTGATGGGCATATGTAATCTGCAGCAATCTTCCCAACAAGCGGAGGATGCCTTGTCTCAAGGGATGGAAGCTCTACAACAGTCCCTGGTTGAGACATTATCCTCCAACTGTTTGGGCCCTACTGGATCTGGTAATGTAGCTGACTACATGGGACAGATGGCAATTGCAATGGGCAAGCTCGCCACACTTGAGAACTTCCTTCATCAGGTAAAAAAGTTTTACTTCACCCCCTAATTGCTCGGATACATACAGCTTAAAGCTTAGATTCCTGCTGGTTCCCACTTGAAACAGTGCATTTGAGATTGAAATATGCATGCTTATAGACAAACGGATCCCTCACCACTCACTCCCTTCTTGAGTCAAACTTACACAAAATTGAGTTCTTCCCAATTTGTTTTTTTCGTCTTTTGAATTTATAGATGTGCTTTAATATTTAATTATTACTCCAATTTAGATCGTAATTTGAGTTAGTGCATTGGAGTGCTTCGTAAACCTTTTACACAAATATTCAATTTAATTGGAAAAGTGCTTCATAAAACTTTTACACAAATACTATTCAATTTAATTGGAGCAAAGGTTTGCTTTACGGTTGGTCTATCTCAATTATTAAAGAGTTGCCCTTTGAGCTTGTTTTAAGCCTTCTAAGCTGAGTAAGCAAATAAGTTGAAAACTTGGAAAAGGGGAAGCACGCAGCGTAACCAATAGAATTAAACTTGCTTGAGCATGTGAATTCAAAATTGAAGTTAGATGCAACTAAAACAGCTGTCAACATAGTTGTTTGCTCCTGAAGTGTACTACTTTGTGTTTTCCTCTTTGTTAGGCTGACCTTTTGAGGCAACAAACATTGCAACAAATGCATCGGATTTTGACCACCCGTCAAGCAGCTCGAGCACTATTAGTCATCAGTGATTACATGTCACGCTTAAGGGCCCTCAGTTCGTTATGGTTGGCGCGCCCCAAGGACTGAGAACTCTCTATTTTCTGAGTGCATTTGGATGCAATCGCCGGTTTCAATAGAACTAATTGCTCAGTTCGTGTCTACCCTCAATACATTGAAAGCAAATGCATTTGAAGATATGGAATCACCATAGGGACTGTGGCGAGATAAGATCTGGGTTTTCCCCAAGTGTTGTAGTGTTAAGTTGATATAGGTAAGAAATTTGAGGTTATCAGGAATGATCCTTTTCTTAGTGTTTGAAGTTTCGAGCTATTTCTAATGTATTAACTCAAGTCATGTTGTAAGTAAGGAATGTTTGTTAACTGCAAGGGGCGACTATTCACGAATGCAATATTGCTATATTTTGATGCTGCTATGGTTCAATGTTCATCCTTTCTGTTCCTTATTACATGAAGGGCAATGTGCTTGTTGAATGGCTATTGTAAGATCTGATTGACTCTCCAAAAACCCATCCCCGAATCTGTCAAACCAATTTATCTGTTCATGTTCATGGTAATTTGCACATAAATTGATTTGGGTCTTTAGGTCTGCTCTCTCTGATACCTTTCGGTTTTGATTTGGGGACATGATTCTGTAGCAAACTCACTTTAGCTCCTCGATTCTTGGAGATTTACATGGGGCCATTGTTTCAGTGGTATTCTGAGAGCAGTCACTTTGTGCATATATTGTCAAAGTTTAGGTCTGTTTCCAATCTTTCCCGACCCATACCCCCAATGGGGACTAGATGGATTCGGTTGTCGTTTGAAAAACTCGTGTTCTGGGAAAATGTGAGTATTGAATGCTCATTGGTTTTTATATTATTGTGAATAATACATTATGTTATACAGCAGTTGCGTAGATGAGTTGTATCGGCACTACATATTGATATGTTGCCAATATGGGGGTTTTTCCGATCAGCAGTAAATTTGGGGTATTATTCTACTTCTTGTGGCAATTGGCATTGGGATGGTGTTGCACTGTTGCGTGGTCATTCATTCTCGTTTGCCACTGGCTTGTTTATTGTTCCCCGTGCGTTGTTCCTTCTTTTTGCAAAGCAGGATTTAACATCAAGATTCAATAGGATAACGAAGTACTGAAGATATGACCCCGATCGAAAGGGAAAAAAAGAGATGAACGGAGCAGTTGGAGGTGCTTCCACAATGGGGGTTGGCCGGGGTAGTGGTTTCACTCATAATTATATGTCTGAACGGCTTGTGGCTTGCGATGGTAACGATGTGGGTCGGGTTACAAATTTAGGCTCCGTTTGTTTCGATGTAAAATGTTTTTCATGTAAATTGTTTTTTCAGAAAACGAATTTAAACTTTTATCTTTCGGTGTTTAGTTGGCACATAAAAAAACATTTTCCAAAGCAATGACAGATGGTAAGTTTTTTAATATTATCAGATATTTTATATCCGGAAGGATGGAATGTTTGAAGGATCAATGTGCATGGTTGCCAATTTGCTTGTACTCGTAAGATATACAATATCTGCAACTTTCTTTTTCATCCGGATATAATATAACGACGACTTCTCTCGGCGGGACTAATACCACCCCAAGGTCGCATGGTCAATTTCCCTCGGCAGCGATTTGTCCTTGAGGTCATCTCATCTCACACAATGACACAAACGCGTGGAAAAGGGCTGTGGCGGGGCTGAAAAGATTAGTCCACTTCATCGGGAAAATCTTCATTACCAAAAAAAAAAAAAATCTCGGATTTTTGGTTGGGAGAGAGATTGGAATGAGAAAATTCAAAACCTTTGGGTTCGTTTGATTAGAAAAGAAAATTATGCTAAAAAGTTAAAATGAGAAAGGAAAGTGAAAATAAATTTTAGTTTCATAAAAGTGTTTGGCTGAATTTTTTTTTTTTTGTTTGTAAGAATCTTGCAAGGAAAAAAATAAAATTTACTAGCATAGCCTAAGCATACATAATATCATGATAGGAAAAAAAAATTATGGACATTATAAAAAATGTCATAAAATGTGGCAACTTTCACAAGAAAATAAAATTTTCTTGTATTTTTAGCAAGAAAGTAGAAGTTATGTACTTATTATGCTTTAATGGGTTGTACAAGAAAATTCACATTCTTACACTTGTATTTTCATGCATCAAACACCAAAAAAGTGTCATTATTTTTTCTTTCTTGTCTTTTCTACTATCACTTTCACTCTATTCAAACAAACCCCGTGGATAATGGACTATTTATAGAATTTCTCCTTCCGATGTAAAGTAAAAAGTCCTTTAACTCACATAATAATTATTGTCAGAATAATGGATATGAGTGCAGTTGGTGCCTCCCTTATATTATAATGCACTTGGGCATGGTTCAATTTCCATAAGCACACATCCCCCTTCCCAAATTTTCTAGGATAGAGTATATTAGGATTAACGAATGGTAAAAAAAAATTCACATATAATTATTGTCAGAATAATGGATATGGTTAGTGTAGGGGTATTGCTAATGCCAAAAATGTTTTCGTTTGTGCCAAAACACTAGTACGTTAAAGGTTATGGGAAGTAAAAAGGTTGATGCAGACAAGATTCAGTGTTCTAAATTGTTTCAAGCCATGGAAACTCGAGGATGAGTTTTTTTTTTTTTAAAGAAAGGGAGAATGATGCAAGAGCGTATTAATGGTTATGGGAAATAATGTAAAATTTATGCTGAAGTATCTTTCTAGCTTCTAATTGAGGAGTCTAGTTGTTTTCATATTTCTTTTATGAGTCTTTATATCATTTTCTATGAATCTAGTTGTCTTTTATTTTTTAGAGGAGTCTTCCTTAATTTGGAGTCAAAGTCTTGTTTAGCATTTATTAGGAGTCTTGAATATTCATCTTTGTAATGCCTATGAATAGGTGGTCTAATGAAATGAGAAAGAAGAGTTTTGAGTTTATGAAAATATGTGCAAGTGTTTTCTTGCTTGAAGTGAGTGATTTTCTTCTACAATCAAGCGAGTGATTTGGTCGCGTTGAGTGGCGTCCGCGATCCCCGTTCTAGTGGTGTCTTGGGATTTTCCTAAACGTTTCACGTTCCGGCCTGCGTCAAATGTGATTCCTTTTTAAATCAAGTGTGTGACTTAATTGCGTAAGTGTCTTCCACGATTAACAACGTCAAGTGAACACATGCTGTGTCAATATCAGTGAAGATTAAAGTTTCAAGGTCCTGAACCACAAAGCATTAAAGTGAAGACAAATTCAATCACTTAGTAAGCATGCATATATAAATCACTCAGTAAGCATGCATATATAAAACCATGTTCTTCTATTTATATATACGGGGCGGTTTTAGGGATAACTAATTAGACACCTAAAAAAACACTTCATAGTTCCCGATCAAATTTTAATGATCTGAGCAGCTCAATGTGATCAGAACGTGATTTTAGGGTACCCGCAAGAAATCAGCAAAAAAAGACCAGAAAAGGCTTCATTTGAGCAATTTTTAGCTTAGATTTGATGAATAGTTCAATTAAAAACTGCTCAAAACAAGCACTTTTCGGTCATTTTTTGCGGGCACCCATAAAAATACATTATGCACACATTGAACGGTTCGGATCATAAAAATTTGATCGGGAACTATGAGATGAGATTTGGAGTATTTTTTTAGGTGTTTAATTGGTTGTCCGATATATATATATATATATATATAT
>BPLS01000137.1:802781-878686 GCA_019656275.1 Rhododendron kiyosumense
TTAAATGCTTGATCGGAACTTTTTTATCTTGAAAAGAATAGATCCGAAACACTGGATCAAATCCACCTTAACCCATGGACCGAGAGTTATATGGGCTCCGATCAGACACTTAATGATCCAATTAAGCTGACTTTTTTCATCATTATTCTACTCGACGAGTTTACAAAGTGAACGTTTCCGATCATTGGAGTGAGACACCGTTTCCGCACTAAACGCCTAATCACCACATCAACCACACTTTTCTCACATATAGGTGGGGCCCATTCCAATATGACCCATTTGTATGTAATGTGAGAGGGGTGTGATTGATGTGCCTCTAGCATTTTGGTTACCGAATACTTCACTGATTTCTAATACGAGGTGGCCAATATTGGCTTCTCAAGTTGGACAACGTACAACTTTTTTTAAAATACCATCAATGGTATACACATCAAGGACGGAGCCAAGATGTCGTAAATGCAAGAACTGAACTACAAACAATAAGATTTTAAAATTCGAGAATCTAAAATCTAATAGTTTGTTTGGTTTAAGTGTGTATGTGTGTGTGTATATATATATATATATAGTCCGGATCTAATGAGGGATCGCACGGCCTTATTGTGCCGTGCGGGATTTTCCTTTCCCGAGCAAATTGTGACGATCTGAGCCTCTCAATGTGTTCAGAATAGCTTGATCCGAGCAGTTTTTTACTGAACTGTTCAATAAAAAATTGTTTGGATCAAGTCCTTCCGGATAATTTTTTTTTGCTGATTTTTCACGTGTACCCTTAAAATCATGTTCTGATCATTTTGAGCGGCTCGGATCGTGGCAATTCGCTCGGAAAAGGAGAGTTTCGCGCGATAAGACCATGTGGGATCCCTTATTGGATATATTCTGTATATATATACATATAGGTGTTCTTAACAAATGAAAATAACTAAAATTAATATCAAAATTTGCAAAAAAAAAAATCCAAAAAAGAAGTCCTCAAAAACGCAGGGACTTGGCCCCCATAAGCCCCAATATATACAGTCTCGTATTTTTACATGAATCTACAAATAAAAACCAATCATATTCTCTAATAGAGAAGGGGAAAATCAAGAGAAATAAATTGGGGCGTGGTACGGTCCAATAAAATTAGGACAAAGAAAGAAGCGACATTTTTTTTTTCTGTTTGTTTCCAAACGAAGGTCTTGGATTGCTGACCATTTTCTTTCGCTTTTTCCCATTTTCTCTCTGTTTCCATCTAAGAAAGGGAAAAATATAAAGCTGGTTTGCTTTGAATCTCAAGCAGTAAAGCTGGTTTGGTTTGAATCTCAAGCAGGACTGCAGACAAATATTCTTTGACGTAAAGGGTTTGGACATTCATTACAGTATTCTGAGTTTTGAACAAAGCATACTACTATATGGGTGTATAAGAGCCTGTTTCAGAATCGGAATAAAAATTTATTTTTTGTCTAATAATAAGGTGTGTTTCAAAAATAATAAGGCGTGTTTCAAAAAATGGTGAATAAATATTCATTTTTAAAAAAGGTAATTTCAAACTCAAAAATCATGTGTTTACACAAATAATTTTTCTATCACTATGGATCTTGTTTGATAGATCTCATTGAGATCTTTAATACGGTGCAAAAAAAATTGAAAAAATTATTTTTCATTTACATTATTTTTGAGTTTAAAAATGTAAAAATAAGCTGTTTATTTGAATTTTGTGGAACAAAGCTCTAAAATAAATATTTCTTAAATAAGAAGATTTCTGGAACGGAGCTTAAATTAAAAGATACAGTCAAAGGAATCATACAGTGTCTGGTTTGGTCGGGTGACGACGAAGGGAAAGGGTTTTTCAGAGTTAAAAAGTAGGCCCCACTGACGAGAGAGAAGACAAAAAGTGGGCCCCACTTGCTTAGTTTGTGTGGTTGGATCAGCCACCTACACACGTCGGATGCCGTTAATTCTCGCGCGTGCCCACTCGGTTTTTTTTTTTAGAATTTTTGGACGGCTCGGATCGGCCGTCCGGTGGCCGGAGTGGGCCCTGTGGGCGGTCGGGATTTTGGTCGGGAACCCCCTGTCGGGATCCTCAGACTTTCTGGCATGAAAACCCAATTAAAACCCACCGGCGCTCTCTCTCTCTCTCTCTCTCTCTCTCTCTCTCTCTCTCTCTCTCTCTCACACACACACACACACACACACCACTCTCCTGGTCTATGTTTTCATACCAGCAGGCAGCAACATTAAATTCCTTACTACAAATGGAACCGCTTGGGACAAAAAATTACAGCTTTTTTTTTTTATAACACTAAAAAACAACTCCTGCTATTTCAAACCCACCGGCGGTGCATGTCAGCATGTGCATCGATCGGTCTTGTTTTTGTTTTGCCTTTTGAGCTCTCTCTTGTTGCATTTCTAAACCTCTTTGCTATTCCTATGCTGCTCTTCCCCTTTCTCTCAAAGGAATCTTATCATCAGCTTTTTTCTGTTGGGGTAAATTGACAAAACAATGGCATCATCACCATTAAATTGTACGAGGAATTTTAACTTTTTATATAGTATATGTATATATTTTTTGCCGACTTCTGAAGGGATATTTAGAATCACGTTCTAATTATATTGAATGGTTCGGATCATCAAAATTCGATCGGAAAATGAGAAGTCCTTAACTTAACTCAATAAGGGATCCTATATATAATGACAATCTCACGTTCTAGTTCAGTTAATCCACCGTTTCAAAATAAAAATTAGTATTCAGACTGCAAGTCACGATTTTTTAATTTTTAAATCCGTATACGAATCATTAATCCATGATTTTCATCCAAAACGTATGAAGCGATCGATTTGGTTTGGACTGGTTTCGCGGTTCATTGAATTTTTTATTTATTTATCAATCCTACTTATTAGAGTTACAAAATGACGTTGCTTTATTTTCTATTTGCTTCCCCCTCTCTCTCCTCTTTTGTCCCAAAAACCACAAGAAATGTTGTCCCCAAAATAAGAAATTCCAAAAAATGATTAGAGTTGCTCAATTTATTTATTAATTATAACTATTGTTTCATTTTTGTGTGACGAACGAGTTTTTTCTCACCACAAGCTTATAATGACAAAATTAGATTACCAATTGTAACAAGTTTTTTTTTTTTGAACAGTTCGTCAAACAAACTTATTGCTACTGGCTTGTTATGAAAAAATGCCGAACAAAATATTTTATCACTGTAACAATGTTGTGATGAAAAACTAACAAGTACTGAACAGAATTTTTCATAGCATAATCTCGTCTCTAAAGAAACATGAAGTAGAACTCGTAGCAAAATCTCGTCTCTGCAGCATAAAAAAAAAATAATAATAATCGTCTCTAAATCATCAACAAAATCTCATCTCTAAAGCATCAAAATCTTGCCTCGTAGCAAGCTCTCAATGGTCCCCTGAGATCCCTTCTCCAAGCAGCTTTTGAGCTTCCTCC
This sequence comes from Rhododendron kiyosumense, assembly GCA_019656275.1. Lineage (NCBI taxonomy): Eukaryota > Viridiplantae > Streptophyta > Magnoliopsida > Ericales > Ericaceae > Rhododendron > Rhododendron kiyosumense. The sequence goes on from BPLS01000137.1 coordinate 806,215, forward strand.
AATGCTTTCTTGAGCGCAATGTTTTCTTCCTGATGGCGAGAAGCAGCATCTCTACAAGAGAAGTTCATTAGTCTTAATAAGACAGGATGGATGTAAGCAATGTTTTAAAAATCGAATCGGTGAGTGAACCGAAAAAAAGACCGGTGAACGGATCACCAGTTCAACCGTGGTGTGAACCGAAATCGAACTGTGGCCTTATAATTACCTCATTAGTATATTAAAAATTATAAATAAATTGAAGACAATGGCGCGCGGTGTTCAATTTGAAAAATTAGTTCTACATCTGTGAACTGTGACAACTCCCAAACAGTCTCACATCGACTAGTTTTGACGGGAGAAGGTACATGAAGGCCTTTATAATGTTGCTTCTAGCTACAAAACTCATTGTATGCATTACACGTGGCTGTTGAAGCTGCAATAAGACATGAGGAAGCTTGGTTTTAAATAACGGAATCGGTCAGTGTAATGGTTACGGTAATCGATATCGAGAGTATCGGTTAATATGTAACGGGAATCGGATACCGCACTCATGAATTCTTTTCAAGCACTAAGAAAATAAGAGATACACATGTTTTAACCTTTTTTTTTTTGGATAAGCACATGTTTTAACCTTGTTTATGAAAAAATTGAATGTTTCTAACCTTACCAGACTATTTTACGGTTTTCTGAGTAAATTATTACTGGTAGATTTATTTATTTTTTTGAACTTAAGTAACTGAACATTTTTCCCCTTTCAAAATCTCAGTCTAGGTAAGACAACCATGATGGGAAGAAACACACCGTATAAAATCCCAACAAAAGCCTTCCTTATTTTATTCGGTGCATTACAGGAGTACCATATAAATCCCTCACATTACCACACGTGTTATACCTAGTAGCCCACCAAATCAACGTTTTACAAAAGGGACAAAAACGTACACTCCGTTTGGTTCAACATTCTGAGAGTTACTTTTAATTCTTGGCAGAGTTTTCAATAAATCTTTTTCTCTATTTCTCTCCACTCATTACCACTCCAACTCTCAAAAATAACTTTCTAAAATGTAAACCAAATAAAGCCGTAGTTCTTCTTCGTCGACAACAACGACAACCATTTGCCCAAATAAATGGGGCTCCGTACCGACCCCCCGAGATGTATCACCTAGCGTGAATGAGGACTCCATACCGACCCCAGAGACATACCACATAGGGCTCCATACCGACTCCGGAGACATACCACCGAGGGTTCCGTACCGACCTTCGAAACGCAGCACCAAGGGCTCCCGAGCAAGCCTCTTACGCCTGATAAGACACAGCATCGAGAAGAATCTTCGCAAAGGGCTGACCTAGCCATGTGCTCTATATCCACCTTATCCGATACGTCATCTATGACGTCACCCGAAGCGGTTACCCGACCGTGACCCTCACGCGCTAACTTGGAGGCTAAGTCAAGCGAGGTCTATAAAAGGAAAGGGATATTAACTTAAGGAGGTATGCCGTTCTACCCTAACCCTAGACCTATATACTTCTCCATACATCTAACTTGATCGTCGGAGGGTCAATGGGCACCCACAGCCCTAGTGACTTGTTGCAGGTCAGGCGGCCGGAGCACGGAGTGGCACGAGAAGGAAACAGACCCGAACCACGGTCAAGATCCCGTCAAATTGAACCCCTACAATTGGCAACTTTGCCGGGAATTAGTCATTCTCTCTGATATTCGCCTTTCCCCTTCAACAGCTCTCACCTCGCTCATAGGCGTTCTTTACGACGGAAATGTCGAGATCCGAGAACCGAAAGGCGGCGACGCGATGAGAGGAAATGGCAAAGATCAAACGGCTCTTCCACTTGTCCTCTAGCTCTTGCTCCGGCGGGGGGCTAGGACCATCCGTTGCACAATGACGTATGCGTCTGCCAAAAGAATCCATGGCCTAGGTAGTATGTAAAAGACCACCTTGCCCCTTCTAGTGAAGTGGTTCTTTGGGAGACAACGGGTTAGCGCAGAAGGCATTCACCATGCCTCGAATACCAATCAAATGAGGATTCAAGGTAGAAGTTAACTTTCGACAGGCCCGGAAGCATCCATATTCTTCCGTGCCTCAGTTTCCCGAAGCCGAGCCCACGAACTGAAGGAACACTTCCATGTCTCATTCGTGCCTCGGTTTTCCAAAGTAGAGCCCACGAATCAATGGAGTCTTTTCGTGCCTCCTTTGTGTCTCGATTTTCCGAAGCCGAACCTACGAACCGACGAACCCTTCCGTGCCTCATTCGTGCCTCGGTTTCCCGAAACCGAACCCATAAATTGACGAAACCCTTCCGTGCCTCAATTTTCCGAAGCCGAACCGACAAACCAACGGAATCCTTTCGTGCCTCCTTTGTGCCTCAATTTTACGAAGCCGAACCCATAAACTGATGGAACCCTTCCGTGGTTCATTTGTGCCTCAGTTTTCCAAAGCCGAACCCACGAACCGACGGAGCCCTTCCATGCCTCTTTCGAGCCTCGGTTTTCCGAAGCCGAACCCATGAACCGACGGAACCCTTCTGTGCCTCCTTCGTGCCTCGGTTTTCTGAAGCCGAGCCCGCAAATCCACAAAACCTTTTCGTGCCTCATTCATGCATTTGTTTCCTAAAATCAAACTCACGAATCAACGGAACCCTTCCGTGCCTCATTCGCACCTTGGTTTTCTTAAACAAAACCCACGAATCAACGGAGCCTTTCTGTGCCTCCTTCGTGCCTCGGTTCCCGAAGTCGAACCCACGAACCGACGGAACCTTTCTGTGCCTCATTCATACCTTGATTTTTCAAAGCCGAACCACGAACCAATGGAACCCTTTCGTGCCTCATTTGAGCCTTGGTTTCCTAAAATCAAACCCATGAATTAACGGAGCCTTTCTGTGCCTCATTCGTGCCTTGGGTTCCTTAAACAAAACCCACGAATCAACGAAGCCTTTCCGTGCCTCCTTCGTGCCTTGGTTTCATGAGTCGAACCCACGAATCGACGAACAATCAGTATGAGGCTCGACACATCTTTCTGGGGCTTGGTACACATCAAAATATTCGGCCATACTACTTGTCAACTCCTCCCAAACCAAAAAGAGGTCGGGATAAATGGGCTCTGTACTGACCCCCCGAGATGTACCATCGAGCGCGAATGAGGACTCCGTACCGACCCAAGAGACATACCATCCAGGACTCCGTACCGACCCCGGAGACGTATTACCGAGGGCTTTGTACCGACTCCGGAGACATACCACCGAGGGCTTCGTACTGACCCCCGAAACGCAGCACCGAGAGATCCCAAGCAAGCCTTCTACGCCTGATGAGACACAACATCGAGAAGAATCCTTGCGAAGGGCTGACTGGGCCATGTGCTCCGTAATCGCCTTATCCGATGCGTCATCTATGACATCACCCGAGGTGGTTACTCAAGCGTGACCCTCACGAGCTTACTTGGAGACTAAGTCAAACGAGGTCTATAAAAGGAAAGAGATATTAACTTAAGGAGGTATGTCGTTACCCTAGACCTATACACTTCTCCATACATTTAACTTGATCGTCGGATGGTCACTGGGCATCCACAGCCCTAGTGACTTGTTGCAGGTTAGGCGGCCGGAGCACGGAGTGGCATGAGAATGAACCAGACCCAAACCACGGTCAAGATCCCATCAATTCGAACCCATACACTGAAATTGAAATCAAAACTATTTCTTCCTAATATACCATAAATCACACACATGAAAACTTCGAATCAACGCCATTATTTGAATCAGAGGTCAGGCAATAACGGATATGAAGGTTTTTTCCTCTTTCTTCTCTGGTCCAGTAGAAATAATAAGCTGGTTCTTTTTTTTTAAAAAGAGTGGAAAAAAAAACATTGTATGTAAGGATGCATTAAACAAGACTACCTAGGAAGTGCAAGTTTAGCCTCGGTAGTCCGAACACGAGCTACCAGTTCCAAAGCTTTTTGAATAACAATGTTTGTCCTTTTTCCTTGTTCTTTATGGAGATCCTCATAGGCAAGCTCCCTGAGATGAAGTTGGTGCTGGAGATATTTCCCATCATGATACAACCTCTGATTTTCAGAATGAAGCCTTTGGATTTCAATATGCTGCCTATCAATTTCTTTCTCAAGGACAAATGCATCACCAAATTTTCGTTTCCTACAAGCCATTTGAAATAAGCCTAGCAGTACAAAACAACAATTAATTAACTTCTCCAATATAAACATAGTAGTATAATAGAAGTCATCAACCAAGCGAACAATCTTATTCCATATAGTGAACAAATATCTACCTTGAAAATATCAATCCAAATTCAAAGTGCTCTCTCTCTCTCTCTCTCTCTCTCTCTCTCTCTCTCTCTCTCTCATGTAGTGGAAACTGTTGGGTTTCGCGCCAAAAAGAAAAATAAAACAGTCGCGCGATGGTCCCTTTGAATAAGAAACAGTTGTAATGGCAGGTTGTCTGGAACTGGAGCAGGCGTCGGTTTGTAAAAAAGCTGGGGAAGTATGGGTGCTTGGCTCTAAAACTTGTCAGTCAGAGGCTTTTTCATGCATGTGGAGTGCTGCCATGTATATATGTGTATTTGGTGTGGGTAGAACAGAAGTAAGAGAGCAGAGAGAGACAAGTGTTCAGAGCCCTCCCAGTTGGGTCTCCCCCATCAGACTGTATATTGTGTGCGAAAAGCAGAAAGCGGATTGGGTGTTAGAGATTGGTTCTCCCTTCAGGGGTTTCTCACACTGTCCCGAAGTCGAACCCACGAATCGACGGAACCTTTCCGTGCCTCATTCGTGCTTCCTTCGTGCTTCGATTTTTCGAAGCTGAATCCACGAACGGAAGGAACCCTTTTGTACCTCATTTGTGCCTTAGTTTCCTAAAATCAAACCCATGAATCAACGGAACCTTTCCGTGCCTCATTCGTGCCTTGATTTCCTTAAACCAAACTCACGAATCAACGAAGCCTTTCCGTGCCTCCTTCGTGCCTCGATTTTTCGAAGTCGAACCCAGGAATTGACGAACAACCAGTATGAGGCTTGATACATCTCTCTGGGGTTTGGTACACATCAGAACATTCGGCTATTCTACTCGTCAACTCCTCCCAAACCAAAAAGAGGTCGGGAGAAATTAAAGGGCTATTGTAGTGGCCCGGATAAATGGGGCTCCATATCGACCCCCTGAGATGTACCATCAAGTGCGAATGAGGGCTCCGTACCGACCCCAGAGACATACCATCGAGGGCTCTATACCGACCCCGGAGATGTATTACCAAGGGCACCCGAGGGCTCCGTACTGACCCCCGAAATGCAACATCGAGGGCTCCCAAGCAAGCCTTTTGCGCTTGATGAGACACAACATCGAGAAGAATCCTCGCGAATGGCTGACTGGGCCATGTGGTCCGTAACCGCCTTATCCGATGCGTCATCTATGACGTCACCCGAGGTGGTTATCCAAGCATGACCCTCCCACGCTTACTTGGAGACTAAGTCAAGCGAGGTCTATAAAAGGAAAGGAATATTAACCTAAGGAGATATGTCGTTCTACCCTAACCCTAGACCTATACACTTCTCCATACATCTAATTTGATCGTCGGCTGGTCACTGGGCATCCACAGCCCTAGTGACTTGTTGCAGGTTAGGCAGCCAAAGCACAGAGTGGCATGAGAATGAGCCAAACCCAAACCACGGTCAAGATCCCGTCAAATTGAACCCCTACATTGAAATTAAAATCAAAACTATTTCTTCATAAGCTACTGATGAGCACAAATTATTGACAATATGGAAGTCCCATATCACATTTGTTAGTCCCAAAATGCGCGTAATTGCCTGCGGTTATTATATCTTTCATTACTTATATTGGATTATTGTTTCTGTAGGAAAAGATGATAATTAGAGGTATTTTGGCCCGTAAACTAAAACAGTCCAAAGTCAATCTGGATTTTGCAGAAAAGTGTCGGATCGTGTCCCATTCTAAATGGACGTTGGCTAGAAGAAAGGAAATAAATTTCACGTTCAATCAAAATTCGGCCAAATCTTTGGAAAATGGATCCACCTAATTACCCGTTCCTTTTGATGCACTAATGGGAATTGGACTTCAGAAGAAGGGGAGGCCAAGGGAAATTAGAAGGGGATTAGGAAGTCTACTGTGTTTCTTTAAATATAGGATTTAATTAGGGAAGAGATCTTTTTGCACAAGAATTCTTGGCATGTATAAAAGGAGGACTTCCCACGCATGGAATATACGACCACTCAGCAGCCGCACCATCACAGAATTCGGGCAGCAAGGCAGAAGCTTCTTGGACGTACAGGAGCAGCGGCTGAGGAAAGGCTTGGGAGGAAAAAAATAACTACTTTAATTTTGTAAGATTTCATGGAGTTCTTTTATAATTTGAATATGTTTTTGTACTCCATGAGTGGCTAAACTTTTCAACTAGGGTTGAGGATGAAGCCCCATTAATGACTATTATTTATATATCCATGAGATTTGTTTTTACCCGAGTATGTGGTTTCAATTATGATTAAATTGTTCTAACTCCAAATCAATTGTTAGGGATAGATTCTGGATATGAGTTCAATCATGTTTTTCTCATGATTTGGAGTTGTCTGTAACATTGAACGCTGGTTTTTCATCGTTAACTATAGAACTGGATATTTATTGTGATTTGTTGAAAGCAGATACAATTAATGATTTGGTTTTATACTTGCGAGCGGATAGGAACAAACATTAGACTTTTTAATGAACTTTCAACGATGACATTTTCCATGGTAACAGAATTAGCTTTCAGATTATCATGAAGAAATTTTGGGTAAAGTTAATGATCATGAATATATAATTGTACGAGTTAATGGGTGTTGATTCCGAAACCCTAGTATTTTCTCCTTTGATTAAAAAGAGGCTTTAATTTTCTCGTCTTTGATAATTTAGTTCATTGTTTTTACGTTTTGCTTTTAGTTTAAAAACCAATCACAACTTTTGTCAACTAGGTTAGCGTTCAATCAATTTGAGTTTATTCAGTTTTTCTATTAAAAAATCATAAGTCCCTGTGGGTTCGACCTCGCTCTCGCCATACTATATTATAATACGATTCGTGCGCTTGCGAGTACATTAAAATTTCACATCAGCTACTAGAAATCACTCACACAAAAACTTCGAATCAACGCCATTATTTGAATCGAAGGTCAGGCAATAACGGATATGAAGGTTTTTTCCTCTTTCTTCTCTGGCCTAGTAGAAATAATAATTTGGTTCTTTTTTTTAAAAAAGAGAGGAAAAAAAACATTGTATGTAAGGATGCATTAAACAAGAGTACCTAGCAAGTGCAAGCTCAACCTCGGTGGTCTGAACACGAGCTACCAGTTCTAAAGCTTTCTGAATAACAACACTTGTCCTTTTTCCTTGTTCTTTATGTAGATCCTCATAGGCAAGCTCCCTGAGATGAAGTTGGTGCTGCAGATATTTCCCATCATGATACAACCTTTGATTTTCAGAATGAAGCCTTTGGATTTCAATATGCTGCATTTCAATTTCTTTCTCAAGGACGAATTCATCACCAAATTTTTGTTTCCTATAAGCCATTTGAAATAAGCCTAGCAGTACAAAACAACAATTAATTAACTTCTCTAATATAAATATAGTAGTATAATAAAAGCCATCAACCAAGCAAACAATCTTATTCCATATAGTGAACTAATATCTACCTTGAAAATAACAACCTAAATTCAAAATGCGCTCTCTCTCTCTCTCTCTCTCTCTCTCTCTCTCTCTCTCTCTCTCTCATGTAGTGGAAACTGTTGAGTTTTCACTAGAAAAATGGAAAAGTGATTTGTTTGTGGTGATGCTGGCTGTGCAAGGAAAAGAAAGAGAAAGCCAAAAAGAAAAATGAAATAATCGCGCGATGGTCCCCTTGAATAAGAAACAGCCATAATGGCAGGTGGTCTGGAGCTGGAGCAGGCGTCGGTTTGTAAAAAAGCTGGGGAAGCATGGGTGCTTGGCTCAGAGACTTGTCAACCAAAGGCTTTTTCGTGCATGTGGAGTGCTGTCATGTATAGATGGAGTATGTGTATGTGCTGTGTATTTGGTGTGGGTAGAACATAAGTAAGAGAGAGACAAGTATTCAGAGCCCTCCCAGTTGGGTCTCCCCCACCAAACTGTGTATTTTGTGTGAAAAGCAGAGAGCGGATAGGGTTTTAGAGATTGGTTCTCCCCTTAGGGGTTTCTCACACTGTCCCAAAGTCGAACCAACAAACCAACGGAACCTTTCCGTGCCTCATTCGTGCTTTGATTTTCCGAAGCCGAACCCACGAACTGACGAAACCCTTCTGTGCCTCATTCGTGCCGTGGTTCCTAAAATCAAACCCATGAATCAACAGAGCCTTTCCGTGCCTTATTCATGCCATGGTTTCCTTAAACCAAACCCACGAATCAACAAAGCCTTTCCTTGCCTCCTTCGTGCCTCGATTTTTCGAAGCCAAACCCAGGAATCGACGAACAACCAGTAGGAGGCTTGATACATCTCTCTGGGGCTTGGTACACATCAGAACATTCGGCCATACTACTTGTCAATTCCTCCCAAACCAAAAAAAGGTTGGGAAAAGTTAAGGGGCTATTATAGAGGCCCGGATAAATGGGGCTCCGTACCGACCCCCGAGATGTACCATTGAGTGCGAATGAGGGCTCCATATCGACCCCAGAGACATACCATCAAGGGCTCCGTACCGACCCCGGAGACGTATTACTGAGGGCACCCGAGGGCTTCGTACCGACCCCTAGAGACATACCATCGAGGGCTCTGTACCGACCCTGGAGACGTATTACCGAGCGCACCCGAGGGCTCCGTACTGACCCTTGAAACGCAACACTGAGGGCTCCCAAGCAAGCCTTCTGCGCCTGATGAGACACAACATCGAGAAGAATCCTCGCGAAGGGCTGATCGGGCCATGTGCTCTGTAACCGCCTTACCCGATGCGTCATCTATGACGTCACCCGAGGCGGTTACCCAAGCATGACCCTCACGCGCTTATTTAGAGACTAAGTCAAGCGATGTCTATAAAAGGAAATGGACGTTAACCTAAGGAGGTATGTCGTTCTACCCTAATCCTAGATCTATACACTTTTCCATACATCTAACTTGATCGTCGGATGGTCACTGGGCATCCACAGCCCTAATGACTTGTTGTAGGTTAGGCGGTCGAAGTACGGAGTGGCATGAGAAGGAACCAGACCCAAACCATGGTCAAGATCCCGTAAAATCAAAACTATTTCTTCCTAAGATACTAGAAATCACGCACATAAAAACTTCGAATCGATGCCATTATTTGAATCGGAGGTCAGGCAATAACAGATATGAATATTTTTTCCTTTTTCTTCTCTGGCCGAGTAGAAATAATAAGCTGGTTCTTTTTTAAAAAAAGAGAGCAAAAAAAACATTGTATGTAAGGGTGCATTAAACAAGAGTACCTAGCAAGTGCAAGCTCAGCCTCGGTGGTTTGAACATGAGCTACCAGTTCCAAAGCTTTCTGAAATAACAACGCTTGTCCTTTTTCCGTGTTCTTTATGGAGATCCTCATAGGCAAGCTCCCTGAGATGAAGTTGGTGCTGCCGATATTTTCCATCATGATACAACCTCTGATTTTCAGAATGAAGCCTTTGGATTTCGATGTGCTGCATTTCAATTTTTTTCTTAAGGTCGAATGCATCACCAAATTTTCGTTTCCTATAAGCAATTTGAAATATGCCTAACAGTACAAAATAATAATTAATTAATTTCTCCAATATAAACATAGGAGTATAATAGAAGCCATCAACCAAGCGAATAATTTTATTCCATATAGTGAACTAATATCTACCTTGAAAATAACAACCCAAATTTGAAGTGCACTCTCTCTCTCTCTCTCTCTCTCTCTCTCTCTCTCTCATGTAGTGGTAACTGTTGGGTTTTTGCTAGAAAAATGGAAAAGTGATTTGTTTGTGGTGATGCTGGCTGTGCAAGGAAAAGAAAGAGAAAGCCAAAAAGAAAAATGAAACAGTCGCGCGATGGTCCTCTTGAATAAGAAACAGTCGTAATGGCAGGTTGTCTGGAGCTAGAGCAGGCGTTGGTTTGTAAAAAAGCTAGGGAAGCATGGGTGCTTGGCTCTGAGACTTGTCGACCAGAGGTTTTTTCGTGCATGTGGAGTGTTGCCATGTATGGATGGAGCATTTGTATATGCTGTGTATTTGGTGTGGGTAGAATAGAAGTAAGAGAGCAGAGAGAGACAATTGTTCAAAGCCCCCCCAGGTGGGTCTCCCCCACTAGACTGTGTATTGTGTGCGAAAAGTAAAGAGCGGGTAGGGTGTCAGAGATTGGTTCTCCCCTTAGGGGTTTCTCACACTATGAGCTTTTGTGTGAGGAAAAATAGACATATGGAGTGAGAGAAAAACATTGTGTAGAGCATTAGGATCTCGGATGGGTTTTTTATCTCACAATTGTAATTGTCTTGTGGAGTAGGTATTGAGGCTGAGCCACATATATGATTGTTTTTATTGTTACAGTTTCGTTGCGGGTGGGATCGAACATAATCTCAATAGTAACCGCTTGTCTGGACTTTCGACCCCTTGAACACCCACGACTCCATGGTTAAAACCTTTTTCGTCAAATCTACATTTTCATCCCAAAACGCCTTGAACAATTGAAATGAGCAACCAAAAAAAAACATCAATACTGAAATCAACACCACCATTGCCGCCTTTCTTCAACTCTCTATTTCATCGCCCCAAGAAATCTTTTCCGACGGCGGCGACTACTTCCGCCCCAAGAAATCTTTTCCGACGGTGGTGACTACTTCTGCCCCAAGGAATCTTCTCCGGCAGGGGCGACTACTTCTGCCGTAACCCCAACGAGTACTGTCGGGGTTCAGATTTGGATCAGTCGGTTTGGGCTTCACTCCTGGCTCCTTCCTTACAGCTCCGTGCATCCTCTGCTCAACCTACAACATGTTACTAGGGCTGGTGGTAACTCAATGACCCTCTAACAATCAAGTCAAATCTAAGGAGAAAAGAGATAGGCCTTGGGTTAGGGAAAAATGACGTCCTCCCTAAAGACTGTTTGGTCGTGACGGGAAGAGCATCGACTGCCATGGGAAGAAGATAGGGCTCAGGAAGAATATAGACATCGGGAAGAACATGAACAATGCAATGAACAATGTCATTTCTTGCTTCAAATGATCAAACCGGCGTTTTCCACCAATTGTCGGGATCCTGATCGTGAGAGGATTCCGGTTCCTTCCTCAGTTTGCTTTGCACTTTTGCCACTAGACCTGCAACAAGTCACTAGGGCTGTGGAAGCCCAGTGACTCTCCGACGATCAAGTTAGATGTGAGGAGAGAGGTTTAGGTCTAAGGTTAGAGTAGAACGACATACCTCCTTAGGTTAATATCCCTTTCTTTTTATAGACCTCGCTTGACTTAGCCTCCAAGTAAATGCGTGAGGGTCACGCTTAGTTGACTGCCTCGGGTGACGTCATAGATGACGCACCGGATAAGGCGGTTACGGAGCACATTGCCAGGTCAGCCCTTCGCGAGGATTCTTCTCGATGTTGTGTCTCATCAGGCGTAGTAGGCTTGCTCGGGAGCCCTCAGTGCTGTGTTTGGGGGGTCAGTACGGAGCCCTCGGTGGTATGTCTCTGGGGTCGGTACAGAACCGCCCTCGGTGGTATGTCTCCAGGGTCGGTACGGAGCCCTCATTCGCGCTAGTGGTACATCTTGGGGGGTTGGCACGGAGCCCCATTTATCTAGGCCACTATAATAGCTCCTCAACTTCCCCTGACCTCTTATTGGTTTGGGAGGAGTTGACAAGTAGTATGGCCGAATGTTCTGATGTGTACCAAGCCCTAGAAAGATGTGTCGAGCCTCATACCGGTTGTTAGTCGATTTGTGGGTTCAGCTTTGCACCCCCTCGGAGCCAATGACTCGGAGAGTAATAGGGCTTGCAGCACACAACCTCCCAGGATCTAAATATAACCTTCTCCTCCTAGCTCGCAATAGTCAGAAAAGGATTGAACAACCCCTCTTTGAAGATTCCTCTTTTTATGAAAAACAAACGACTTGGAACCCAAAAGAAATTAAGGAACAGAGAGCTTTTTCTACTTGGAGTAAACTGATTTCCGGAGTAATGGTAAAATGCTAAAAGCTGGATTCTAGCGGCTTAGAAATTGGTCTCCAATCCATATTAAATGGGCTACAAGTATATCATGATAGCCCAAGCCCAAGAACCAATTAGCCCCAACAATTGGTCTATTGATTTATAAGTCCAAAATTTTAATACCCAGGTAAAATAGAGCTAATTAAAGTGGGCGAAAATGTTTTGAAATACTTTTATACCTTAAATATGCAACACTTAAAGTTTACTCCGGAAGTGTACAGACTTTGTGTTTTCCTCTTTGTTAGGCTGACCTTTTGAGGCAACAAACATTGAACAAATTGTAGGGGGATGAAAACAATTAGTGTTCTGAACAACACCAATTTGCAGCGGCTGCACGTGCCTCTACACCGGAACCCTAGTTCTTCGTCGGAACCCTAATCTGCAAAACAGACAAGGGGTGAGCGCACCTTTGCCTCTCGTGGCAAAGGCCCTCCGATGCTTAGGTTAGTGTCACGTACTGGTCTAAACCCTAATTATCAGTAGGAGAGCAATAAGAGATGGCTTAATATTGCGTACCTTTTACCTCCAGGCTTACCCTATATTTATAGGCTCACGGATGCTTGCTGCCCAAGCATCCCTGTTGCCCTAGGATTCCTACCTCGTATAGGAAACCTAGTATCTCATGGATTCTCGTTCCCTTATCTGTATAATAGCTTAACCATTATAGGACTCTCAGCCCTTTTGGGACTCTTTCCCATAATTATCCGGACACCCCACCCACGTTGGGTTTCTTGCCTTGATTCTATATACTCGGGATCTCATCCTTTTATGGAGCATTACCATTCTGGAACATTCTTGCCACGTCACGACTTAGGGCAACGTTTTCCACTGTTCGGCTTCCTCTTTACCGAACAGTCCTCCTGGACCAATGACTTCACATGCAACTGGTCCACGTTGTTATATCTGGTCAAATGACTTCACATGTCTTTTGACCTTAGCAGCCGAGCAGACTGTCTGGACCAATGGCTTCACATGTCACTGGCCCAGATCGCCGCTCATCGCACTGCCCGGCAACAAACTTATCATGTCTGCCACGTGTCCCTAACACATCACGTGTTCGGCGACTAATCTTACTTGTTCGGGAATACCTCCCTACACAAATGCATCGGATTTTGACCACCCGTCAAGCAGCTCGAGCACTAATAGTTTTCAGTGATTATATATATGTCACGCTTACGGGCACTCAATTTGTTATGGTTGACACGCCCCAAGGGTTGATCTCTCTCTCTCTCTCTCTGATGAGTGCATTTGAATGAAATCGTCAGCTTCTATAAAATCAAATGTTTACTTTGCATCTATCAGAAATATAATGAAAGCAAACACACTTAGAAGATATTGAATCAGCATGGGGACTCTGTCGAGATAAAGACCTGTTTTTTTTTTTTTCCCAACTGTTGTAATGTTGTAGTTGATATTGGTAAGAAATTTGAGGCTTTCAGGAATTATCCTTTTCTTAGTGTTTCGAGCTATTTCTAATTTTTTTTAAAGTCATGTCGTAAGTAACGCATGTTTGTGAACCGAAGGGGCAAGTCTAGCCTACTAATATATGCAATATTAACTGTATTTTGATACTGCTATGCTTCAATATTCATCCTTTCTGTTCCTTGGTATTATGAAGGGGCAATGTGCTTGTTGAATTGCTATATATTGTGAGATTTGATCGACTCTCAAGATTTTAAAACCAAAAACGCATCTCCGAATCTGGAAAACCAATTTATTTGTTCATCTTCTAGGAAAAAGTGTGTATCGAATGCTCACTGCGTTTTGTATTATTGCGAATACATTATGTTGGCAGCAGTTGTGTAGACGAGTTGTATTGTCACTTAATTTTGATCAACAATAAATGATATGTATTATTCTACCACTTGTTACATTGGGGTGGAGTGTTTTTTTTTTTTTTTTTTGGGGGGGGGGGGGTGATGCAGGGGTCCCAGGCCAGCTTGCACTCACCTCGGACTAATATTTACTACCCTTTCCACAGCTCTTTCACACGCTTATGCGGTATTATTCTACTACTTGTGACATTGGGGTGGAGTTGCGCTGTCATTCATTCTCGTTTGCCACTGGCTTGTACATTCTTCCTCTTGCGTTGTTTCTTCTTTCTGCAAAGCAGGATTGAGCAGCAATTAGATAATGAAGTTGTTTATGATATGACAGAAAATTGATGTCTAAGAAGCACAAACACCAAAAAAAGACATGGATACGAGCCACATCAATCTTAAAAAATTTGGAACATGGAAACAACATGGATGCAGAAAGAAAGATAGATCATCTCACAATAGTCTGTAAAAATTCGACGGAAAACTTTTTATGTGGCACAAAAAATAGCAAACATAGTAATGCAACAAAGATAGCATCTCACAAAAACTCAGTCCATTAGAAAGTAATTCAAGTTAGCTTATAACTCCGTTGTGAACAAGCATACAAATGTCTTTCCTGAAGTGTAAAAGTACATGATCACACGATAGGATAGGCGTATTCGTGTCCCTAATGTTTTCACTAAAATGTTTTCGAACAATAACAAGTATAACACACACCACGCCACACGTCTGGCATGTATCCTGACATGTTTCAGGTGTGGCCGTGCCATGCTTGGTCCGGACTACTATTACGACATCTGGAATTAAGTGCTGCTCATGTTTCGTACATCAATAGATCATTGTGTAACAAAGAAGAAAGAACGTACCAGATTTGGGCCGTCTTCTGGATTTGGCGATATGAGGTATGAACACCCCAGTTCCATTCCCATGCCTCCACAAGTTCACTAGCCAGGTGGGTACTGCATTACTGTTCTCATTCTCCGACCAACCGAAACAGCTTCCGGGGAGTTGAACAGCTGGCACACCGCCGCCTGAGCCCTGTTTGGCGCCTCCTTTAGCATCCAAACGTTTGGTTTTTGGAAATACGGCATTTTCATCATCATCCTCCAAGGTCAAAAGCAGAATTTGTCTTCTGAGCTCCGCGTAGAAAACATCATCGTCTGCTTCACAACTTGGATCTGTTTTCACTTCCATTTCTGTATGAAAAATGGGATTGGATTCTATGACACGAGCCTTGAAGATATTGGGGAGTATAAAAACAGATACACCAGGTCAAGATAGTATATTAGTAACATAGGGTCAACTTTCTAGATAATGAAAGCTCGTCTTATGAGAGGTCTCCAAATGGAGCCAAATCCAGAGAGTATATGTCTAGTTTTGTATGGTACTGCTTGTCAATTTTCATGTTGGTTGTGTTCTGTTGGTATCGAACTGCTGGTGTCAATGTCAAGTTTTGAGTACACATCTTGCTCTTGACTGTGTTTGGAATTGTTTTATGTTTTGCAGTGAAACAGAAAATTAACATCAGCTAGAGGCATCAAAAAAATTGCCAATGAAACAGTTGATCGATTAGTTTGACTGTTAATTAGATTGCCAGGAAACCAAAGGAGTTGGTCGAGTGGAAACCAAATTTGTTGGTTGAGGAAAAATTATTAATTGCTCCTGAGTACGGTCATGTGGTGCTCCTGAGCCCTTTTCTATCAGGCATTGGTGTGGGCTCCACTACAAAGTGTGCGACTCTCACACCAATGTATGATGGGGAAGGACTTATAATACCACGTGATGATCTCCAAGAGAACTGAATAATTGCTCGTTGGTTGAGGGAAAGTACAACAATAAGTGATTTATTTACCCAAGCTTGCAGGTTCGATTCCCATGGTCATAAAAAAACTCCTAAAGCTCTTGGATGTTTCTCTATTTATTAACTCGTGATGTGCTTAAGTCAGTCCGGATACCAGATTATAATAAAAGAGTTGCGAGGCAGGAAATTATTATTTTGACAACCTTTGGAGGAATCAGATTTTAGAGCATCTTGACAGGCTGACAGTTAGATCTCACATACCCGGAAAACGGGAAGAGTGCAGACATCTCTATGTTGTGCTTCAACCGTGTTGAGAAATTTTGAATTATCAACTATACACGGCAGTGATATACTTAATTCACAAGGTGTTACATCACCAGCAGAATTTGCAGCCAAAATCCATTAAGAAAGCCATATGCTTATCTATCTAGCAAAACCCCGTGCTATATGTCACATTAGGAGAGGGAGGGAGATGGGGCCGTCGGGCGGCCGCAGGCCTAAAGAGACATCCTGGTTAAATAATTGGCAGCGTCGTACCTATTTTGCATCAGTTTTTTTTTGGTTTAAAACAGAAAACAAAGGAGCTTACTGAAAGTGAAAGGAATATTTGGCCTGCTGCCTGCTGTACGCGAATCTTATTTCGTTATCATAGGACATCAAGTAACGGTACACCAAGATCAGCCGGTAATTTTCAACCCGTCTATGAGTACTGACCGGCATGCACTGATGGTGCACAGTTCAGCACTTGAGGCTCATTTTTAGGTCCCATACAAATGATCCGAGCTGTTTATTAAATTTAAAATATTTTTTCCGAGTGGCTTGGTAGAAAATCAACTTAATCAGATAACTGCAAGTGCTTGATTTAGTGTAACAAATTTTCACTTGGATTGGGCCCCGCATGCCGATTTGTTTACCATCAGCGCATGCTTGGTCAATACGTATAGAGTTATTCAATAATTTTTCATCCGGTAGACGGCATTTGGAGTGAAAAAATTATCGAAGACCACTACAAATTTTACGACGGTCCAAAAGTGTCTCAAATGGTTTTGAAAGTCAAACGCAAAACTTTTCCTAATTACCAATTTGAATGGTTTAATGCATAATCTCCAATTAGGCAATTTTGTTCGCACATTTAAAAAGTTAGAGAACATTGTTTACTTTGTGTGAAATTCAAACCGAGATATACTTCGATGATCGGATTTCGGGCATTTTTTAGAACTTGATTTCTTGGTTGATCTCGCGAAAAATCAGTTCCATCCCATCTCTGTAGGTGCTTGATCAAATGGTTCAATTCCCAGTCTGAATTTTCGGAGTAAAATTCTTTAGCGAAAAAAGTGTGATTCGATCAAATATTTACTTACTGATGATACGAAATTGAGTCATTTTTTATTTTATTATTATTTTTTAGAATTGGCTATGTTGGTGCCGGAAACACCTTCAATCATTGGGCTTGTGAGCCGGAACTTTTAGAAGAAGGAGCTCGGAGTGTCCATCCAGTTCCGGCACCAACAGGCTAAAGCCGCTAAACAACCAACCACTATGAATGAATGATTTTGATCATTGAAGTTGGACATGGTGCAGACTCAACATATGGCGGATTTATAATGTTCCCCCCGCCCCCATTGTTTAGGGGACACATGGGAGATGCACAAAGACTATTGTGCCCACTAAAGGGGCTTCATTCTGAGCCCGAAAAATGTGATTCTCAATGTACATTTTATAGATATCAATGCACCGAACAAACCTCTTAAAAAGCAAGTTGAGCGGGTATCGATAACTCAACATTCAAAGTACTTGAGTTATCGATAATGTCCGATAAACTTACTTTCTGTAAGGTTAATCTACGCATTGAGGTCGATCACATTTTTGGGCTTTGTACGATCCCCATTTGGAGGCACAATAATGTCGGGCAAGGGTTCTAACCAGTTAGGCTCCCAATCAGTTTAGTTCATATTGGACCCATTGTGGGCCCTTTTCGGGCCTGCAATAATGATTGGAACAATTTATTTTTTAGAGCTTGTCGAGAATGTTGGCCACGCCGAAAATTAAGTTGATTGGATATCGTTTGATATAGTTTCAAAATGCATTTGTCTTTGGATAAATATGTTGAATGGGTTGTAATCTAGTATTGCACACTTTTTTTCCCCAAACTTAATACATTTCGAAACCATATCAAACGATATCCGATCAACTTGATTTTTTGGTGTGACCAACGTTCTCGACAAGCTCTAAAATATGAACGGTTCTGATCACTGTTGTGAACCTGGAGATGCCCACAACAGGTCCAAATTGGACCGAACTGGTTGGAGCCTAACAAGTTAGGACCCTTGCCCCAATAGTGTCTCCATCATCCTTTTTTGGTCGGTGAACAAAATTGTGCTCCAATTAGTGTGGGTGCTTTTATTTTCTCTCCCCACTCTCCTCCGAACGGAAGTAAAAAGGATTATATAGAGACACATTTTTTGTGTCAACAAGAAGAAGCGATACAGGGTAATGCAGTATAGCACAGGAGTTGAGACTCATGTGTAGCTCTAAAAGCTCTGTTACCTTGTTTGGATTTGGCACTTCATGAAAAATTCGAATATCCATCAAGACAGCTGGGAGATATTATTCTATTCTTCGATCATCTGATGCATCCATATTGCATAATGTCACCAAATGGCCCTCCTGCTCTTATCTGCTTTGGGAAACCAAGGAGATGGGTCAAAAAAGGAATGAATTGGAAGAATGGAATGTGTTGAAGAATCAATATGCATGGTTGCCCATTTGCTTGTAGGTATCTTGAATGGCATAACTAAAATGGGAAAATCAAAACTTATCACATTATTTTTTAGTTATCCAATAATGCAAGAGCATAATGGGGAGATGAAAAGCCTATTTAGATTTATTTTATTGTTTTAATTTTTGAATACCTTTTGACTTCTATGTGTGGTTATTTTGTGTGGTTTGCCTTGGAAGAATAGTTTGCTTTGGGAAGGTAAAACATTTGTGTTATGAGGGTAGTTCTAGGGCCATCTATTTATTTGAAAAGTTTGTCTAGGAAATTGTCTAGTCTTTATTGAGTCTTGTTGAGTCATCTTTTATAATGCCTATTTATATGAGTTCTAATGAATGAAAAGAAGAGTTTGAGTTTATGAAAATATTGTGTAAGTATTTTTTGCTTGAGAGTGAGTGATTCCTGCGACAATTAAGTGTGTGACTTGGTCGCGTGAGTGTCTTCCGCGATTAGCAACGTCGAGTGACTTCTGTTGCCCCCGGTGAGTGGCATCCCGGAATTATCCTAAACATTGCGGGTCTTGGCCTGCGTCATCCATCTAATGGGTTGGTAAGATTAACGAAGTCAACTCCCACAATGGTTCATAATCAAACACCTATTTTTAGATCACAAGACTGGAGAGGATCCAGACCCTACAGTTGAGTATCAACGGTCATGATCACAGGATTCACCTCTATTATGCCATTAATGGCCCTCCTCTCCTAGAAACTAACCTATTGATGCTGCATTCACCTCTACCAAAGAAGAGATAATTTGGATCACTAGTGGTGTTTCACAATGTTGTCTACAATGGGTAAGGAAGGCATAAGATGTCATTTCTGAGGGGAAGAAAAAGAGAAGAACGATTTGATATTTTCCTTCTCTTTAATTTCGAGCATCTGAACTTTGTTCTTGAAAACTCATATTATAAGGGGGGAGATGCTAAACTCTGATTAAAGAGTGAGATCTTACTTTTATCTCCGTTGGAAGTGTTTAGAGGTGTTAGTTAAGTCGCATAGCTGTTCTTAGATAGATAGACAGAAAGGGAGGACGTTCTGAAAATGCGCGAACAAGACAATTCTAATCACTTCGCGTCGCATATATTTTGATTTCTTTGTAGTGTTATCATTTGGCCGGTAGCCGAAAGGAAACATTAGACTTGAAGAGCGCCTTAAGAACAATTTCGTAGTTTCAATTCTAGGACTGCATGCAGTACTACTCGTTCCATTTTTTCGATTCCCTAGCCTGCCGGAATTCTACAACCAAAAGCACCTTAAACGGAGAGGATTCCTATTCCCCAGTCATCTTTATTCCAATTTCATGAGGGGGTGTTTCCAGTTGTGAAAAATTTGTAAATTTTTATTTGTGATCGAGAAGTTATTAGGTGTTTCCACTTTCCAGTAGTGAATAAGTTGTTGAGAAATGTCAAGTTGTTTTCGCTAGTGAATAAGTTGTTGATCGGTTTGTGAGTAGAGTACTAAAGAAAAAAGGTTTTTGTTGACAATTTTTTTGTTAGTGAAAACGATATAATAAAATGCTGAAACTTTTTTATTAGTGAAAACGATACGGTAAAATATGTTAAGCTTTTTGCGACTTTTGTTAGTGAAAACACCGGCCCCCTGAACCTATTTTCTTGAAAAGTCTACATCAATGCGAATGGCGCTTTATCTCGTTTGATTGATGGAACTAGTTGCACGAAAGATAATCGGCCACCAATAAATATATTCAAATGCTATAAAAATAAAAAAAAATTCTTTCGAGACATAATTGATCTCAATTTTTTAAAGAATTTAAACCTCATGTTGGAATCTGACCTACCAAGCAAGCTCTTTAGCGAAAAGGAACGGAGATGGTCCATGGGTGGAAAATTTCAGACATGGACATTTGTGAAATTGCCGCAAAGAAAGAAATAAATGGTGATAAGTGCTTGTAAGTCTAGCTAGGATTTGCATATATTGATAATTATTGCAATTTTGAAGATGAAATTAGTAAACCATTTGCTGAGATGAACCCTTTGACCTAAAAAACAACTCCTATCCTTTTTTTTGGGCTCTGGAAATTAGAAGACGTATGTTATGTTAAAGAAAGAGGATCTTTTCTAGTCGGATAAAAATTAGACCGTCTCTGGTTTGTCTTTTTAGCTCTATAAAAAAAAGAGAAGAGGATGAGATAGTTGATTTAATTTTACAATAAATTTGTTTTGAAACCACTGTTATTGAATATCTAACACGATTTTTGGTGAAGTTAAACTTCTCGACAGACTCTACGATATGAATGATTCCGAATACTAAAATGAAACCAAAGAAAGACTTAAAAGGGTCAAAGTGGACAGTCTGATTTCTTTCCCAACTGAGGCTAGGTTTCCCTAAGGGCTTTTGGGAATTTGAGTTTTTTTAAGTTTTGTCCATCTTCATTTTTTTCTTTTGTTCATTTTGCAACAAAATTTTTACCTGTATTAATTCATCTCAGTGAGAGAAATCGGAAAAGTAATTTTTTTTTTACTTTTACCCTAATATTTTTTTGTAATATCCAAGGTAAAGCTCAAAAGCCTGCTTTTTGGCCTTTATCTTAGATATTTTTCAAAATATATTTGGATAAAAATTATAGTAATTTTTTATTTTTCTGATTCCTCTTGCTAAGAAAAATCAATATGGGTAAAAAATTTGTCACAAAACAAATAAAGAAAAAAAATTAAATAAAAACAAAACAAAAACACCCAAAACAAAAAAACCCTTAGCGGAACTCAGCTTGAAGAGGAGCTATCAGGAACCTTAAGTCAAGTCAAAGCATATTGAATGGATGCCCTGAAATCAGGGGAAGGGCCCCATATGGAAAAGGCATGATGAGTAAAGTTAGATGACTTGCCCAATCCAAGTCCACAGATATGGAGGGTTCTCAGAGTGGATGAAAAATCTATAAGAAGCCTTCTTTTCGTTTTGGAAATAACTTCGGAGTTTTCACCCATTTTAGAGATACTGTAATTTTTAACATATCAAAATCATAATAAGGCATAATTTGGTTGGTTATGCCTTGATTTTTGGTTATGCCTTGTTATGGTTCTGTTATATTTATAATGGTTTTGATTATAATTGTAATAATTCCGTTATGCCAAAAATTACGGTATCTCTAAGAGAGATGGAGACACCAAAGTTGTTCCTTATGTTTTTAATTCAGTTCAAACTACTGTAAATTTAATGTGGCCAACAGGTGGTTTGAAAATTTGTACTCTAATTGGTAGGCAACCCTCCACTCGGGTCCTGACTCCTGATATTTTTGACTTCAGCATCCAGGCAATTATTTAATGCTTCCAATATTTATATATTTAATCAATGCGGTCATTTTTATGGAACAATTGTATATTGTGTGAGATTCACCAGAAAAGTGTTTGTCTCTCGTATCAATACTGTCAATGTGGATGAAGGCGAAGTTCGACATTAAAATCTACTCAGTGGAGAATTTTAAACTTTTTCTAGATGGTATTCGAAAAATAAGATTGTAATATAGTTGAGGTGTGTTATCCAATTGTCTGTTGGATGCATTTTCTTTCTTTTGCATCTAAGCGCCTTGTGCCTAGATGTTTTTTCTCGATGTTTCCATTTCGAGCTATATAAAATGTTTTGTTTGCCGAAAAAAAAAAATCAATACTGCCAATGCGTGGCAAAAAAAGACTTTGAAATAACATGGTGATGTTCCAAAAGTACAAACTAAATTAGGGCCAAGTAATTAATTCATTTTACTTCTGATGCCTGGAATTCAACGATTTATGATTAGTGTATAATTTATAAAATGTATTGTAAGCTCCGACACACTTGGTACTATTCAATATTTTGGCTCGATTTGCCCCATATATGACAGACTCATATGTAATTTCTTCGACAATCTTATTTTGTAGAACCAAATTTGAGCTTGAGTTACATTTGTTATTGTTCGATCTTTCAGGTATTTTTTCTTGTGGATTGCAATAAATCAAAATATTTGTAATTAGGTTCGTGTCCTAGATTATGAAAAACAAAATGGGAAAAGGACAATTCCTGTGTATAGAAGCTATAACGCCTGATGACCTGGGAGGCTACGGATGCCATGCACTGTTTTTGGCCATGGTTGGTGTACTGTAAATTCAAGGTTTTAAATTATGGTATCGGAACACATAACGGTAACGTTCATTAATGATATCGGGAGAATCGAACATACAAAAAAGGAATCAGTTATAACCATTAGTGGTCGTGAATTTTTAAAAATTAAATGCCTTGTTCTCTTCCCTTTTCAAAAAGAATTTTTCAAAAAATTCCTCCTAGATTCTCCTACTTTTAACATTTCTCTCTTTATCTCTCTCCACTTATTACCCCTACAATTTTTCAAATTTTTTTTCAAAACACAAACCAAACAAAGCATTTCACCCTCAACATATGGAAGGTCAAGTATCAACACTAACAGCTGTGAACTCATCGATCTGTGAATCGGACAAGGATCAATATATAATAGATCAAACCGGCTGATATGCATGTGATTTTCCATTCTCAGCGGTATATTGGGGCATAACGGTGTTGGAAAGCTGAAAAATCGTTACCCATAGATCGATATTTGAATCCTTTTCTAAGGTTGTTAATTTTGAGTTGGTTTTCGTTTGTTTCCTGTTTTTCTTTTAGGATCGCTCCTTGTACGTGAACCTTCTTTCATGGTCCTGGTTGGCAGTATGATATGCGAGGAGTGCATGTTGACGATGCTCGATCCTTTGATGCTTATCATTTTTTTTTGGTCAATCGGAAATTCGATTCTATCTTATCATTGAGTCACCATCTTGTTGTAAAATTCAATTGAGATAACCTTTTTTTTATCCGAAGTAAATTTCATCAAAGCCAATAAGGCAACAAACAACGATCCTTTTATATTTTCTTTTTGCTCATTACACAAAAGATGCAACAAATAGTGATCGAACAAATGGTTCTTAGATCTAACACATTAGTATCTTGTTCATCGCATTTGGCGGCCAAACTAAGAGAGTTTTAGTCCAACAACATTAAGAATGTTGCCGAGCAAAAAAAAGGACATTAAGAATGCACTTTTAACGGAGCTACAAAAGCTGTCTCCACAATTCAATTGGAGCTACAAAAGCAGTCTCCACTTCCATCCCACAAAAGAAACAGTTACCACTATCTTCATCAGTTGAGGACTTTGATATCGCTTTAGCATTGCAGTATTAGCTATTGTTGCTTTCAATTGGAAGCCCACAAACTCAGATATAAGGTGGGTGGAGATAAAATACTGTAAAAAAGGTGGTGGTTCAGCTAGCTATAATCCTAAAAATGGGGTCTATTTTCAGTCTTTCATTTTGTATAACCACATTCCTCCTCTTGCCTTCTTTTGTATAAATTCAAGCGATTAATCTTTCATGAGTAATTTTTTTTTACACTTAAAAGGGATAATATTTTAAATCCACGTTGTAAGATGACAAAAAGAGAAATATTGCAATTATAAAAAAAAAAAAAGGTGAGAAACTTAAGTACTACCAGTCTGGCAATCGCTATGTTTTTATACATACATACATATACATATATATATATATATGTATGTTCACACCTTGTATATATTAACGTATTGTAGTCATATATGTAATATACTATGGCCCCGTTCTGTTAATGTTCTTATTTTTTCAGTACTTATTTCTCGTTTTATGAAACAAATCATTCTCTCACAATATATCATATTTAATTCAAAAAGTAACTTTTCCAATAAATACTTATTTTAAAAAATAAGTACTTGTTATAATTAGTGGAACAGGGCTAAGTGTATTTGGGGTGAGTGGTATTGACAACCATGCTTTTGCGGGATTTATCCGCTATTAGAAAAAATATTTTTTCATTCTATTTTCTTATTAATGCACAATAAAATTTGTATTTTAATTCTTGTGTTATGCATAGAGTAATTTTTGGCACTAATAAGAGCATCACATCTGTATCTTCAAATTAACCAGTGGACCAAAGTAGAGAGTCAAACCCACCAAAATTGCTTGCATCAGTGATCAGACTCACCTCTTCTTCCCTTCAAAGTAGCTTCGCTACAATACCTCGTGCGAAGAAACGAGGAACTGTTCACTCGTGTAGACATATTTTAATAGTTTTTTCATATATTTAGTCTTAGGGATCTCTTAGAATGCTCATTAAAAAACTTTAGAGCTAAAAATTCATTATATGACAATTTAAGATAAAAGAATCAGAAAAATAAGATTTTCGCACCGGTTCAAACGGATTGAAAATTGGACCACTTAATTTTTTACACAGTTTATATATTAAAAATATGATTAAAAAAATTAAGTGCTCCAATTTTCAATATATTTGAACTGGTACAGAACTCTTATTTTTCAGATCATTTTATTCATAATTAATTTTTGACTTCAGGGCTCTCATTTATGAGCCCTAAGATAGTCATAGAATCAAATGAAGAGTAAATACTTAATTATGAGAGAAATGTGAGAATAAATAAAGGAAATATAAAAATATGAATATTTAATTAAGTAGAGAGTGAGATTAAAGAGTCTGATACAGCAAACATTTTAAAAATGAATAACTAAAGTAATAAAGTGAATTTTAAGATATAATTTGGTCCAAAATCTAAAAGTGCGGATGCGGATGCCCTGACAAATTACTCCTATAAAGTAGAGTATATTTATAAAACCATTACTTGCGATATTAATGCAGAAAATAGGTACTAGACGATGACAGCCATTTCATCTATGGGCGCCACCAGTAGTTATTGGGTGTGGTGGCGGTACACCTTCACTGTGTAACTGACAACGACTTGTGCTTTGTGTCGTTGACTCTGTGGAAGCTGTAGCTTTTAATGTTAATGTCAGATATCCATCTCCTTTTAGGATTTTTTCTAGGAAATTGATTTTAGCATTCTAAAAATTAATGGAGGGGCTCCAAAATGACGTCGTTTTGTATATCAATACAGTGCAGTTTTGGAGCCCCTCTATCAATTTTTGGAGTGCCAAAATCACCTTCCTTTTTTCTAACCTTTTTCATTTTCATTTTTATTATACTCCACAACAAGTCTTGGGTGTTTCTCATAGTTAATAAATTGTGAGAAAAAATTTGTAGCAATCAAATAGTTGTTAGGAATTTTCGGTAGTGAATAAATTGTTGAAAAATGTCAAATTATTTTTGGTAGTGAATAAATTGTAAATGAGTTTGTGAGTAGAATTACTATAACAAAAAAAGTCTTTTTTTTGGACAAGTTATTAGTGTATGTGAATGAGATAGTAAAATATCACAACTTGTTAATTTGTGTGAACGACACGGTAAAAACGCCTACATTTTTTTTTTCTTCTCAAATTACTACCGGAAACACCCTGTTGCGAGAAACATACTACTCCAGTATTCTTCATAATTCATATATAGCAACTTTTATTATACTCCAAACCAACTTTTAGAGTTACATCGATTAATTTTTGAAAGATCAAACTCATCGTCCACTTGCTGGAGTCCAAATTAAAGCATAATTTTGAATAACCCTTGGTGTAGCCTTACCATGCAATATCTTACCTAACCCTTGGTGTAGCCTTTGAAGAAAGTGGGAAATAACATATTTAGGGCTCGTTTTGTTATATTATTTCTTACTATTTGTTTATGTGCTTAAAATACATCATAAGTAAATAAACAACCTTAAGAAAAAACAAGAATTGTCAAAAGGGCCCTAAATTATTTGTCAATTTTCCAAGGTCTGAACTTATATTTTCCTTAATTTACAAGTCGTGAACCCCATCCATCAAACAATTTTTTATTTTAGAGATATACATATGGATATTTTATTCTTTATAGATCGATATACAAGTCGCGAACTCCATTCACATAACAATTCTTGATTTTTGATACACGTGGATACATGATTCATTATAGATCAGTAAATTAGGGTTTTACTTTTGTTTTTTCTCTCTATATCAACAAAATCTCAATTTTTTTTAGGCTTCTTTCTCTCTAATCTTGTGATGTGATCATATAATTAATGAAGTTGTGAATTTTGTGATGTCAATTTTTTTTGAACAGTAGTTGTGATGTCAGTTTAGGAATTCCTGAAAGCTACTCAACAATATTTAACACGTATCTTTTAGACAGTTCCAAACTATGAGATGATATGAAAATCTCTTATTATATTGGCAATCTTCATTATGATTACTAATTTATTGAAAAATTACTTGCTTTTGCTATGTTCAGACAGAATTCTATCTCTGTAGTTGATATTTCCGGTTAGGCCATAGTTAGACATTCTTTAACTTGTCTATATTAGTATATGGCCACAAATGAGAGTCCATTTTATATATACTTGGGTTAGTCCACAACAACCCACCAATGATAGTCTAAGACTCTAACCCTACTCGACATGATTAAAAACAAAGGTGCCCAAAATGCAATGCTTAGCATTCCACTAATAAGCCAAAGGATTGTTCCGGTTGGTTAGTAAGTCTGCTTTTTACACAATTGATTTGGGTTTGATTTTTGGGGTCAAACAATAAGAAGATAATTTCTTGTCAATTTTTTTGTCTCTGCATGGATGACATTTCTTTGACAGGACCAGGAAGCGAATTAGTTGAGGTAAGCTAGCTCGGACAGCAAGATGCTAGTACATGTGGCGATTTCCCAATTGCCCACTTGTAATACAAAAATAGGATATCTCATCCCCCTCATTGATGCCCTTCAATTCAAACCCTTATCTTTCCACCTCATTTCCTATATATAGAGAAGCCCAAATGTACAAACATCTTGTAACCCATCAGCTAGAATCTCCCTCATTTTATTTGTTCTCTTTCTTCCAATTTCCCAGACACATGAGAAAAAGAAGAATGGCTACCATAACACTTGACCCAAGTTTAGGTCTTCAAATTAGCACAAAAACCCACCAAGAAGGGCAAATTGTGGAGGAAATTGATGGGCTCATTCGAGTTTATAAAGACGGACACGTGGAACGAACCGAGATCATTCCATGTGTCACGGCCTCGTTGCCTCTCGAGCTCGGCGTGACCTCTGGTGACGAAGTCATTGACAAGGTCACAAACGTTTGGGCACGTTTTTACCTGCCCAAAAAATGTCATGAGAAGACCCCATTGCTAGTCTATTTCCACGGAGGCGGATTTTGTGTCGGCTCCGCAGCTTGGAGCTGCTACCACGAGTTCCTAGCCAAGCTCGCCGATAGAGCCGGTTGCTCGATCATGTCCGTCAATTACCGATTGGCTCCCGAAAATCCGCTTCCGGCCGCCTACGACGACGGATTCAAGGCACTCATGTGGCTGAAGCAACAAGCACTGAGCGGTGAAAATGAGTGGTGGTCAAAGCAATGCAATTTTTCCCGCGTTTTCCTAGCTGGAGATAGCGCTGGTGCCAACATAGCCCACAATGTGGCTATACGGCTCGGCTCAAGCCGAGCCGCGGCTCTAAAGCCTCTGGTCATCAAGGGGATTATTTTGATACAACCGTTTTTCGGAGGAGAGGGAAGGACTCATTCTGAGAAGCACGCGGTGGAGCTGCCTCGCTCCACCCTCAGCTTGGCGGCCTCCGACACGTACTGGCGGCTTTCGTTGCCGGCAGGGTCGAACCGGGATCACCCGTGGTGCAACCCGTTGGCAAAAGGGTCGAGTCAACTGGAGGAGTTGAGAATATTAATCCCCTTATTGGTTTGTGTATCTGAGATGGATATATCGAGGGATAGGAACTTGGAATTTTGTGGTGCTTTGGGTAAAGCTGGTAAGAAAGTGGAGTGTGTGGTGTATAAAGGGGTTGGCCATGCTTTTCAGATTCTAAACAAGTCTCAGCTCTCTCAGACTCGAACCCATGAGATGATTTCTCATATCAAGGCTTTCATCAGTAGATGATACTCTCTCTCTCCCCCTTGAACTGAGAATTAATCAAGAATCTTCTGTCTAGTGTAGCTAGCTTATGATAATTATGCCATTGTAATTGGAAAATTGATTTTAGCGCTCCAAAAATTGATAGAGGGGCTCTAAAACGACATCGTTTTGTGTATCAATAAAGTTCAGTTTTGGAGCCCATCCATCAATTTTTAGAGTGTTAAAATCACAATCCTTGTAATTGTGAACATAAAATGTGCTGTACAGTACACCCACTGCGTGATTTAACTGAATTCTTGTCTTCAGATTCAGTGAACATAAAAATGCACTGTGCTACTGATTTAAGTTTTTCATATCAAGTTTTTTAAATGGATACACGCAAACGGTGTTTTTGTTGGAAATTTTACTGGATTTCAGATAAATGAAATCATGGCTACCAGACGGTCTCTTGAGGTAACCGAGCATGTACTGGAATCGTTGTATCTGGACGTACCACAATCAATAGACGTATTGATGTGTGGGATTTCGTAACCCCCAGAACCCCTCCCCATGATGGTGTATTCATTCCCATAACCTCCCTTCTTGATGGCAGAAATCAATTTCCGAATTCATTGTGGGAGTTATCTGCAAGGGTCTTTTGCTATATATAGGTGCATCCCGGTTCTGTTCAAGCACTAGAAAATTTACAGCAATCCTAACAAGATCTGATATTCGTTCTTTGAGAGAGAGTGAGACAGGCAGTAATTAGTTCACCAAGGCGATTGACGGTGGTGTTCCGACAGCTTGCGGTTTAGCCGAGCCAACCTTGGGAGGAAGTCGCTGACGCAACCTACAACACCCATGGTAGGCGGCGAATCTTTCTTAAGGAGATTGTGGTATCACACAGGACTCGGTTTTAGATCCAGAAATCTGTTTGTATCTCTGCTTTATATTTTGTCTACTATTATTGTATTTTGTTACTTTATTCAATCTTGTAATTGTATCGTTGTTAATGAAATTGTTCTCTAGAATTTTATGTTATTGCCAAATTTTTCCCAACAGTTTTTGTGTGCGTGTCAAATTAAGTAGCTAAGTCATTAACGATATGAATGATCTTCGAGAATCAGGTGTTCTGACTAACATGCGCGCATAGACTAATTTCAATATTTAGAAACTAAGTCAAACATGATATGAATGATCTTCGAGAATCGGGTGTTCTGTCTAACATGCACATGGACTAATTTCAAAGGGATGGCAAGATAAACGAAATTGAAATGAGATTAAATTTGGCCAGTCACGCGTTGAACATTTGTTATGTGGGGCTGGATTATTACGAACAGATGGGATAGTGGTGCTTTTATTTTTGCTTTATTAAGTAGGTGTCTAGCTAGCAACTTGAGTAATACTGTACTATACTTGCTTCTAATTAAGTATTCGAGGTTCCATCTAGCATATTTTTAATCATGCTACAAGCTAGTCGTCGATCCTTTTATTTGTTTTCAAGCCTCGCAGTTAGTTGAGATCCAATTCTTTCTGGAGTAGTTTTTAGCAATGATGTAATCTTCCAACAGCTTCCTAGGAATAATAAATCTCCGTAAAGATGGCTCACCAAGTCAAGTCAATCAAAATTAGATTCTCCCAATTTGCGAGATTGACCGTAAATAAAACAGAACAACGGGAAAGAAGAAAACCCAGGGAAAAAAATTGCATTTTGATGTAATGCGTAATAATAAATGGAGAAATTTATTGAGAACCGTGCAGAGAGTAAAAAAAAATCTCAAAAATTTGTAAAAGAACAAAGTGCTATTCTTTTTGAAATTAACTTAAAGGCAAGATGTTTTGGTCACAAGAGAGAGGTCAATCAATTACTTTAATTTCTTTCCAGCAATCCAAGGGTTTGAAAATATATCAAAATATGTATATACCTGTTGGGTTACTTTAATATGAAAAGATAACTCAAAATCTATGGTAAAGATCATATAAATAGAGCCACAAAACTGTGAAAATTGATCAATACCAGTCAAATGTTAGACCAATTTGGTTAACATAAATTTCAAACAAAAAATACTAAGAGATGAAATACATGAAATTAATGTTTTGATGATTGAACAAGTTGTACGCTTCACTTTACCCATCTCAAAAAGTTGGCTTAGTGGTCCAACCTGTTGCTTAGGAATTTCCTCTTTCTTAATGTTTCAAGTTTGATATATTAAAAATGCTTTCCATTCTAGCGAAGCCAATTCATACAAGACAAATCCCGACTTTATATGGAACCCCAGTACTGGAAAGTGCTATTAGGCCCCGTTTAAAAAATCTTCTTAAAAAATAAGCAGTTTATTTCACATTTTTAAACTCAAAAAATAATATAAATGAAAATAATTTTAAAATTTTTTTTGCATCGTATAAAAGATCTTGATGAGATCTTTCAAACAAGATCCATATTGCATATTTTTATATTTCAATAAGCTCATAATTTTTGAGCTTGAAATTATCTTCTTAAAAACTACGGGCTTAAAACCCGTTCTGGAATCCACTCTTAATCTCCTAAAAATTTACTATGGAGATGAAGATAAACTAACCCGAACCCAGAGTTATAAAGGGGAAAAAAAAAATTGACCCTTCAATTTGCAAGGTGTGTATCCTCTATAAATTGTGGGACTTGATGATCGGATGGGGAGAAAGAGTAAAAAGGCGTCAATGGGGTCCACACTTTATGTGAGAGAGTTATTTGTGTATTTGCAGGTATAACCGTATAATGTTTGTGATTGGAACAAAATTATTTTTCCCGGTTGGTTCAATTTTCAATGTACTATAATGCTGTAGTTCACCGGTTCGAGTGTTATTCGTGAAGTTTTAAGCCATTAAGAACTGCCACTTGCAAACGCGGTGTGGGAAGTTTCGGGCCTCTTACTCCTCCTTTTTTTAAGGATAATAATACTAATAATCAGCTTGAGCTTCCCCTTGATCTAATCAATAAAATGTTAAGATAAGAACAAAGAGAGTTGTATCATATCTAAACTCCCTAATCAAACAAAACTAGCATCTTCCCCGTTCAATGCACGGGGACAGAAAAAAAACATCAGCAAGAAATTTTTCTTCCTGTTATCTTGTACGTCAGTGGATCAATGCGCATATAACTCTTGAAATTTATTCTCTTTTCCCACAAAAATAATTAAGAAAATTCAACAACAATAAAAAAAATTATCAGTAATAACTTTTTTCCTGTTGTCCTGTGAATCAATGGGTTGACATGTATGGCTCTTAAAATTTAGCCCTTTGAATCATTGTGAATTCAAACTTTTTTTTACATAAAAACTCATTAGTCCCAAAATTCAATACATCTAAACTTGAATTCATGACAATTAATCTTGAATTCCATGCATTTTAATTTAACCCACTTCCTCTTCGAAAATTTACGTTCACAAATTTTTGTCCCGATGTCATATCTTTTACAAAATTGTTCTGAATTTCAATGCTGATGATATGACATTTTGTACAAATTTTGGGTCGTGTATAATATGTCATGTGTTGTACTACTCCTCTTTTTCTCTAATTGACTTCTATGGAAAAAAAAGTCATGTAGGCACTTATTATTAGGGAGGATCAGTATGATTCAAACAAGCTAAAATATAAGCACGTGATTGCTCGGGGTATTAGAGTGCAAAAATGCTCTAAAAATTCTTTCTATTGTATATTAGTGTGGGATTCACCCGCTCTCATATTTAACTTATCGTAGTTTTTTTTATAACAAAACGCTCAAATTCGACATATACAATTAGCCTACGCCGGCAAGAACATACAAGTAAAACTTCTCCAAACAATCATAAATAAGGACCCGATCAAAAAATTAATTTTAATAAACTAGACCACTTTTCTTTTCTTTTCTTTTTTAAGGTTTTCTAAGATTCCTGTGTCTTCATTGACTTTGGGTTTCACCACCAAGCGATGGGGGTATGGAACAACGGGTGGCGATGGAGTCTTGGGGGCTGCAAGAGCAGGCACTGCCACTTCACGAGACTCTTCCTCTTCCTCTTCCTCAGGAACACTTCCCAAGTCTGGAGAAACTGTTGGTGCAGCCATTGGCTCCAGGGGTGGAACGAATTTTTGCTTCGGAGGAATTGTCTTGTCGATCTCCTTCCCACTTCTGAAAGTGGTGATCGCCTTAGCCTCTTCCAGACTGGGGTTCGAATTACTTGGGTCAGAAAGATCGCCCACAATTGACTTGAGGTTGAGAGGGAAACCTTCCCTTCTCCTGCTAGACCTATCCAACTGCAGCCATCAACTGGGTCAACTGGGTGCTAATGTCACCAATCGCTTGTTTGGCTACTCATTGAAGCTTATCTGAGATTACATGAGAGTCTTCATTATCTCATCAGTCTGCTTATCTCACAGGGGATGGTTTATGCCTGGGGGCGGTCCAAAAGATGAATGACCAAACCCTTGCTGATTCTGGGGTAGTTAGTGGAATTAGGTTATTTGGCCTTGAGGAGGCTGGAACTCCTGAATTTGCTACTGAGGTGGTGCATGGGGTTGCACCAAGGCTTTTTGATCCCTCCAACCCAGAAGTGGTTTTGGACCCACCCTGGATTGTAGGTATTTGAGTAAGGATCCCAACACTGGTTGATCGCGTTCACCTCAGCCTGATTGCTATGGTATTCATCCTTTACAATGGGAAACGCGGGGCAAACAGTGACTAAATGCCCTGGACACTCATACAAAGCGCACACCTCCTCCACTCTCATCTCATTCACCTGTTGGACTTACTTAAGCTTCAAGTCCTGTAACTGCTTAGCCAACTTGTCTAGCTGAGACTGCATATTGTGCTCTTGCACGCTTGATGGAAAAATGCCAGAACCATTGGGTCCCTATGCAGCCATGACCCTATCACTGAGGTCGAAAGGTTTCCAGCTTCGGTGTTTCTCAGCCAACTCTTCTAGAAAGTCTCATGCATCATCCGGGGACTTATCTACAAAATCCTCCTCCTTACAGAGGTACTCAATCTGCTAGGTCATCGCAATATTTAAGCCCAAATAGAAGAAAGACACCAATTGGAGCTTTACAAATCCATGGTGTGGCAAGGACAATAGTAAGTCCTTGAACCACTCCCAATACCTCAAGAACGACTCGCCCTCCTTCTACTTGTAAGACTGTATTTGGTGAGTTAAGTGTTTTGATTTACTTTCTGAGTAATTATTCTTGTAAAATAGATATCGAACAGCAGCCGACGTCATGAGAGACTGAGCCTTCTACATCCACAACCACTTGTCTGCACTATCTTTAAGTGAGGATGGGAAAAGCTTAAGGCAAACATTCTCCCATTGAGCGGTGGTGGCAAGAGTGTGCACCAACCCCTCAAAATAGCGAACGTGGTCATACGGATCCTCATTCTCCCTCCCATAGAAGAGGGGGAGGGCATTGTGGGTACCAAGCTTGATGGTGAAGGCATTGCGTGCCTCCACCGTCTCCATTGGCAGAATAGTTGATCTGTGAGGAGTGGTCCTCTAAGGATGCATGTGCTCATGCATTGACTTCTGCTGCTCGGCCATTGGTGATTCGATTACTAAATTGACAAAAAGGCTGTCGATGTTAAAAGACTCACTTTCTAACTGACACGTCCTCCACTGCTACTGACAGCTCTCTTTCTATGGCGACTAGACGTCTGGTGTTACCTCGGTAGTATTTAGGCTTCAGAGGTGATTGCTTTCCTACAATTGAGGATTACTTATCTTTACCTATGATGACTCAAAACAAAAACCAAAAAGAAAACAAAAATAATAACCCGAATTCTTAACACACGTTACCATCCCCGGCAACGGCACAAAAATAGCTTAGCGATTTTCTAGTCCTAAAATTACGGGTTGACCCAACCATAGGGCTGGGACCGACTTAGCACAATATTCGGTAAGATCATAGTCGAATCCACAAAGATAGTGATGTGTGCTGACTAAAAAACTCGGGTTAAACTATTTAAATTGGCTCTTAGGTAGCCACCCTTTGGGGTTTAATGCTAAGATTGACTAAACTTAGGAATTTGTTTGGTTTTTTAAATAATTAAAAAGAAGGTACAGTTGTAGAGTTCATAGCACTCGCAACCAGTTCGGACTTATCTTCTCCATTCGGTGTTCTTATAATATTTGGCTTTAGAGAGAAAAAGATTCCCCAAAAGGTGCAAACCTTAAAGGGCGTTGTTTACCCATGTGCAGCAGAGAACAAGGTTTGGTCCCCCGTTCACCTGGGTTCCAACACTGCCTGGGTTTGTCTACGAGAAGTATTTTACCAATCTAAAATTCCTTTTTCCATTGTTATTCCCGAAGAGAGGAGCAAAACACATCAGACCTGGCCACCATATGCTAATCACCTCGCGACATTATCTATACGACTACTCACTCATTATCAAGTAGAAAATGAAAGAAACCCTAGATTGAAATATGCTCCTAATGCTTAGATAAGAGGAAAAAAAAATTATTGAAACAAGATCCCACGAACAACTTTAATGGAGAACAAAACTTAATACGAGTTACCGTAGTGAGGGTACTTGAACAAAACTTCAACAACTTGGAAGAAAAAAAAGCTCTGGAGAAAAATAACGTAGTCTAAAAGCTGCTAATAAAGTTCAGAATCCTAAAAACAAAGTTTGGGAAGCTATTTATATTTTTTTTCCCAGAAATCTAAAATTAAAATAACAAGGTATGAATTTTTTCCCTAAGGCCGTCGGTAGCACTACAGCCCAGAGATGTAGTGCTATGGGTTTCTTTGTTTCCCAAGTGATGCATTCTGTAGGGCTACATTTCTGAGTTGTAGTCTAACCGCCTAGTTAGTGAGTTTTCCGTGCATTGCATGCACTTTAGGCATCTGACGCCTCCATCACATCACCCGACACCTCACGCCTCTATCACGACCCACGGCGACGTCCAACACCGCCTCAAGGCCTCGCAATACAAACTTGGCGTAAAAATTGCCTTATTTCCTACGAAACTAACAACAATACAAAAAAAATAAAAAAAGACAAAGCACGGCATCAAATGGAAAATGAAATAAAACGCGCCTCTAAAGCGCTAATATGCCCTACTTAGGCGCTTGTATCTATGATATTGCGCGCCTATCATCCCCCGGACGGCCACACTATACAGGAACCTCCAAACGAAGGTCGCGAAACAGAGAACAAATGACTGGAGAAGGGTGAGAGAGGGGAGGGAGAGATGGAGGAGAAGTAGGGGTGATACCGGTCCGATTTCGACCGGTTTGGGTATATTTTTCGGTCAAAACCGGTTGAGATAAACTAGTTCCGGTTTCGACTGGCTCAATCGATTTCGGTCCGGTTTATCCAATTTATCCGGTTTTCATTCATGAGCCATATTTTGGACCTAACACATCAAAAAATTCACATTTCAACATTTCAACCTATAAAATATCAACCAAAAATCTATAATTTAACCTTTTTTTTTTTTGCCCAACAAAAAAGGATCAATTTTGAGTTCAATACATAAAAAAAAAAACTCATAA
This sequence comes from Rhododendron kiyosumense, assembly GCA_019656275.1. NCBI lineage: Eukaryota > Viridiplantae > Streptophyta > Magnoliopsida > Ericales > Ericaceae > Rhododendron > Rhododendron kiyosumense. The sequence continues at coordinate 842,055 of BPLS01000137.1, forward strand.
AAACATAATTAAGCCCATAAAAACAGTTTTTATATAATAAATATATTTATTAGACCAATATATACTACAAAATATCAACCAAAAACTAATAATTCAACCTCTCCCCTATGTTTGTTTATATATATATATATATACATATATATATCAAACGATTTTTAAAACACATAAATCGGATCGAATCGAATCGAAACTATTCAACCGGTTTAAAAAATTCGGTCCAGTCCAATTTTTTCGATTTCAATCGACTTTCCGGTTTCGAGTAATAGCCCTAAGGAGAAGGGAGGGAGGGGGAGGAGGCAGCAGAGACCTCCCCCAAACCCTAAAGACGGCGCTTGAGTCTAGATTAGACTCATTAGAGAGAGAGAAAGTCTAAGAGAGAGAGGGAGGGAGGGGGGATGTGAAATGTTTGGATGGGAATTTCATCCAGGAGTGTGAGTTGGAGTAGTTCAAATGGTATCATATCATTTCATATATCCCGTTGGAATGATGAAATTCATCACAAATCGTACTTTTGGTTGGGTCAATCTAAATCGTACTTCACCGAAGCGATGAAACAGGTTAGTGTGAATTACTCATATATCAAATCAGTAGTAGTCTGATTTGAAATATGAGAGCACATCTGCTCATGCGCGTTACTATTTGGGGTGTAAACATAAAGTGAAAAAATGATGCCAAATTAATTATTAGATCAGTTGCATCAAACTCGATTCCCCCATGCGCCGGCCCGCCCAAGTGATAAGTTGTACTGATGTGACAAAACGGACTGTGATTTGGACAGCAACTTCCACTTCGTTACACTGTTTGGTTTGAGAAATTTTAGGCTGAACTTAGGGAAAAGGAAGAAAAATTAAAAAAATTTCTCTAATATTGTTTGATTGAAAGAAAAAGAGTGAAGAAAATTGATTTCAAGTTCAGTAAATACCGTAGTAAATTCTATCTCCTATTTTCCTCTTATTTTCCTTCTTTTTTATTTTCTTTTCGTTTCTATAAGTTCCAAACCTAGCCTTAGAATTTTCGTCGTAGGTAGAGTGGTGGAGGGGAGCGCCGGAGTGATCTAAGATCCAGCTTGGACGGAGTGGTGGGGGTGGTGGTTGGGGGGTTGGGTTGTGCCAGAATGATCTTGGATGGAGTGGTGGTGGTGGTTGGGTTGTGCCGGAATGATCGAAGATCCGGCTTGGTGGAGGAGGGCAACGGAATGGTCGAAGATCCGGTGTTGTACAGAGGTATAAATGGATGTGTATATATGTAGTTTTTAATTTAAGATTAATACAAATGCCTAGACTATTGAAAGTCGCATTTATTTGGCGGCCAGCAAAAGTAGAAAATTACAATTTTCCTAAAATGACTGGGAATCGCAAAAGATTTCGCATGGCAATAATTTAAGAATCACTTGTTGCTGAAAAATGTCAAATTATTTTCACTAACTAATAAATTGTTGAAAAATGTCGAGTTATTTTCACTCACTAATAAGTTGTTGAAATTTTTTAAAGTTTTAAGTGAGAGAAAGTTGTTGAAGAATGTAAAGTTGTTTCCACCAACTAATAGATGGGATGTAAAAAATTTAAAAATTTGTCGAGAGAGAATTATTAAAAAATATTAAATTGTTTTCACTAACAAATAAATACATTGTAGATGATTTGATTAATAGAATAGGAACTTTTCTTATAGGTTTTATACACCTAGCTAGCACCCCTTAGCCTCAGAGAAGTCTGTAAAGACTCAATACCGAGCTGCAAAACTTGTTACTGTGAACAATAAATTAAAATGTTATAATTTGTTGCTGAAAAATGTTAGTGGAAACATGGCTTTAGTAGAGCCAAAGACAAAGTTCGGTCGAGTTATATTCAAATGGTGGCCAATTAAATATAATTCTTTTTTGTCCTAGATCCAAGGAATATACCTAACTCCAAAAATGAGAGCCTTATTTTTTGGGAATTCATTTTGTCACTTTCTTTTCTGTTAACTTTTTCTCTCACAAAACAAATTATTTTATATAGATACAAAGGAGAGTGACATTAACAAAAAGAGAAGTGACAAAATCACTCCCCTTGTTTTTTGGGTCAAATTAAAAGACCTAAAAGGACCACATTAATTGCTTTCCTGGACTGGCACGTACTGTCAAGAATAATTGGTGCCCGTGGTGTGACATAACGAGCCCCAGCAGATAATGGTACTTGTCATGACAAATTTCTAGCCGTTCGGGTCAGCTTGCGTACACTTTGGACAAATTTCTACAGCATTGTCACACGCTGAAACGTGAGAGTACTGAAGTGACACCAAGAGTTACTGACAATGAGAATTAAACCTAAGATCTTAAGTGAGAGTAAACCCCCAAGTCCCAAACTAAGATCAGTAGTTCAATCCGGAGTTGTCCTATTAGCTAAGGATGAGGATTCTCGTTATGTTTTCTCTTACTTTTCTTTCTTTTGATTTTGTTAAAGAAACAAAATGAAAAGCAACGAAGAAGGAAAAGAAAACAAAGGATTATCATTTATGTGGTTGAAACCTCCTAGCAATGGATGAAATAATGGCATGACAACAAAGACAATAGGCAAATAATGTTACTTTTGCTGATAAAAAAAAGTTACGTCCCAAACTGGCTGTCTCTGAAAGGAAAAGAAAAAGAAGCACGGGCTGAAAATAGAGAGAGAGTTGAAAGGAGCTCTATTTATTTTTGCTTAGGAAAATTATGAGAAGAAACTAAATTTGTTATCATGGATGGAGGTTGAAAAGATCAAAAAGGAATATTAGAAAGAAGAAATTACTGAGCTTGGGATAAAGGTTGACAAATTGAAAAATAAAGATTTTCAATAAGGATATGCAGATATTTATCTTCTTCTCTACCTTCCCTTGACATTCGGAACAGAAACTCTATGTTGATTAAGCAAGCTCGTAAGGTGATGAATGCTAGTCTGGAAGAAGGTGTATCTAAAATTTTAAGGTCCCGTTTCGGAACGAGTTTTAAGTACTTATTTTTAATAACATAATTTCAAACTCAAAAATAAATGGCTTAATAAAATCTAAAAATATGTAATATAAATCTTATTTGAAAGATTTTGATGAGATCTTTTATACGGTGCAAAAAAAATCAAAAAATTATTTTTCATTTACATTATTTTTGAGTTTAAAAATGTAAAATAAGTATTTATTTTTTAAGAAGGTGTTCTGGAACGGGCTCTTATTCTATTTTATCTCTCTGTTTTCTTGTTTTCTGTAGTTGTTTGTGGTCTAGCGAGGGTGATGCGGGTTCTATCTTCGGTTTAGTGATTGATTTTTTTGTTCTTTTAGGCTGATGGTTGCGTGTGGGTGTTGGCTGTGCTTGGTGTTTTGTTTTGGTTGGGCCCATTGTTGTATCCGCAATTAATAGTACTCCGGTCTTTTCTGGTAGGGTTTCTGTAGTTTGGAGGAGTTTTGGGTATTTGGTTTGGGCGGTAGCGATATTTTCTTTTCTTTGGTCTTTGTTTCTTTGGTTCGGATATTGCCTTCCTAGCTTTTGTTTGGATCTTGGGTGGTGTTTGCGTTTGTGCCTTTGGTCCGCTTAATCTTTGTATAATTTTTTCAAAGATTAAAAAAATTCTTCAGCCAATAATAAAAAAAGATTAGTTTTCATAACTATATATGCAATCAGGGATTTGTGTGTGTGATCCTTTCAATCAACCAAAGTTACACACATAAATTTGAGTAGACAAAAGAAAAACAAGGCATTTTGTGGATACTGCACAACGCACTTCTGCTGCCTGTCTATGAAACAATGGATGTGAAGCTTGGAAGAACTTCACTCAAGACTGACAGGTGATGGTAATTTGCACACTTACAATCCGCAATAAGTCTTCCCCCATCGTTACGTTTCCGCCGTAGCGCTCAATCTCACTGACCGTATTGACAATTAATAGTTCAGAATCCGGTCCAAAACACTTTTGAACGTCGGTGAGATTTAGAGCGATGGGAGAGCGGTGAATGAGAACAGTGGGGTGAAGTACTCTTTGTACAATCCGTCCTTCACAACATCGGTCTAGCAAATACAAACACATGTGACACTGGAGGCAGAATTTAGAAATCTCTCCTAGAACAAATTAAGAAGCTAGGATTTCAGTACTTAAATTTCTCTTTTTCAAATAAAGATTGTTAAATTTTATTTGCAAAAGAGAAATTTAAACAAAACATGTAACATTAACAAGGTCATTAGGTCCCGGTGAAACGGGAAGCAGTACAGCTTGAACCCAGATCCAGGGTACGTAATATCCCTTTCATATCTAGTGCAGTACTCCCAAGTTCAACTTGTTCTTAACTGGTACATGTACAACCTCCAATGGTTTTTTTTTTTTTTTTTGACAACGCAGTTATTCGGACCAGTTTACGAGCACCTCGACTAAATCTGGCCGGGAACCAATTGTCACCTCCAATGTTACTCCGTTAATTCCCAGGAACATGATTTCCATTCCAAATGCCTTGGTCAGTTACATATTTTTTGAAGTTTTCTAGTAATTCATTAAAATAGTTATCTATGTAATACTAACATTGATCATATATAATGAAAGGGCTTATGTATTTCTCTCATCCATAATGGAAAAAAAAAAAAAAACCACAGATTTTAAGTCTCCTCAACCATGAATGAAAAGGGAGCTAAAAGTAGAGAGTAATATTGCCGATAAAAAAAAAAAAGGAGAAAGAGAAGAGATGGAGTAATATTTTGGTTTCATTTAATATTGCACGATGCATGCCATGGGAGAGGCAAATTAAACCTAGCAAGTAGAAAAATTAAAATATAATGCCACTGTTGACCTTGCAACCCCTATGAAGGTCCGAGGTCGAGGTTCGATCACAAGTTATTTTTCTCGTGACTTCATTACACCAGTGGCTTTGAGTTTCTTGCTCAAATGAGTGTTCCAAATGAATTCGCGAACACCTCCTCCCTGGGAAAATTGAAGAAAATATATTAAGAAATCATGCATCTAGTTTATGTGCACATATTCGTTTTTAGATAATTGCATGCGTGGGATCACTTATGTTAGAATTATGTTCAGGAATGAGATGTAAAACTCTAGAGGCCATGATCGTGGGGATTCCTAATTACATAACAAACTCGTGGCGTAAGTTATAAAAATTGAAAAATTAGGCTCCGTTTGGAAAAGTTTTTATTTCCAATTTTTTGTTTTTGTTTCCGATATTTTTTGAAATAGACACCATAAACATGTTTATGTTACTGATTTTATTTACAAAAAAATACATAATCACAAAAATTGCGTTTTCATTGGTTTTGAAAACACTTTCGGCAACCCAAAAAATAAAATAAATAAAAACTATTATGGTCGCCAAATATGTTTTTTGTTTTTATTTTTTAATAAATAGACAAAAACTCATTTCTTGTTTTTCATAAAGCTAACAACTTTACCAGACAGAGCCTTAATGAAACCATTTGATTAATTCGCAACCATTATGTAAAGCGTACGCTTAACGATAACACTTTGAATATATACATATGAAACGCAGTGCATCTATCGGTACATAAATGACTCTTCGATATCGAGACGGTCCAAAACAATGGGCAGAATGAAAACTAATAACGAGTATATATATCTAGTTCGATACATGAAATGGTTGTGTGGATAGATTATCGTTTTGGGATACTGCTATTAGATGATTTAAATCTACTCTTTATTATAACTTGCATGTACGAGAAAATTAAAACCTTACCAAAGTTTCAAGGGACATATAATTTGGTTCCTCTCTGTCTTCATCCCTCGAGTCTTTTTCCTCCATATTTGTCGCAGAACAGGAAATATAAAGGCTATGAAAAGTCTAAAGGAGAGTATAAAAGGCGTTTGTTGTAACCCTAATTGATCTGTTATGAATATGGTACAGAAATATGTTTCCAAAACTTGCTATATATACTACTAGTTTGTGCAAGTGGTAATGTGGCTATAAATGGTGGTGGTTGGGGTTATGGAAATGACCCACCGGTCTCATGAACAAAAAGCCTCAACCCCCAAACCTTTGTACATAGATAAACTTATTCACGGTTCTGCCATGAATAGATCTTTACGGCAGCAATCAATCGCGACTGTTCAACATGCAGTGAAACTTTTTCTGAAAAAAGTTTCATTAACATCCGGACCGTTCAAGAAACTTTTGAATGGTTGCGATTAACGCCGTAAACAACTATTCACGGCGGAGCCAAGAAAAAGATTTTCTTCTCGATCTACTTTCTAGTACTCCCTCCATCCCGATTTATTTGTCCAATTTTGACATACGTGTCCTTGAAATAATTGTCTATATCTCATGCAATTTATAGTGTTTTGGAAAACATAATATTATAGAACTAATAGACATCTATCAAACAAGATCCATATTCCATATAAATTAAAATTATTATAAATTTAAATATATAGACAATTTTTTAAGAGGTCTCAAATACTCCCTCCGTCCCATTTTCATTGTCCATTATTTCTTTTTCACTTTTTTGTCTCTTGCGTATATCTTTCAATCTATAATATTTTTCATGATTTTGACATCTTTGTATTATAGAACAAATTGAAATCTATCAAATAAGATCCATATTGCATATTTTTGGAGATTCACATTAAAAGATATAAGCGATTGAAAACTGCACGAATATCAAAAAAGGACAATGAAAATGGGACGGAGGGAGTAGTATGAAGAGACAAATAAATCGGGATGGATGGAGTACTAATGTATCCCGATTTGAATTTGCATATTCTTTTTGGGAATGACTTCGGTGTCCCCAGTCATTTTGGGGATACCGTAACTTTTAGCATAACAAAACCATTATGAGTATAACCAAATCCCATTACAAGCATAACAAAACCATAACTTGGCATAACTTGTTTGTTATGCCTTGAATGGATTTGGTTATGCCTTGATTGGTTTTGTGGATATTCCTTGGTTATGCCTTATTTGGATTTTGTTATGCTTGTAATGGGTTTTAGTATCCCACATTTCTATCTACCTATTGAATCCACGACCCTCCATCTTTTTTGAAGTTTCAATATCCCACATTTTTAAACATGTCGTTAACGGAGAACGTAAAAGATCCATATTATCCCATTAACCCTACAATCCTTTGGACGGGAACAACTCTCCCCCTTCCCCATTAACCCTAAAATCCCTTTTAAGTCCTCCAAATCCGTCTCCCTCCATCATAAGAAACCATGAACTCTCTTGTTCCTCTCTTATACATGATGGAAAAAGAAGATCAGAGCCTCATACACGACGCATATATGCAACTGATGAAGTACTAGCTGAGGAATGAATTGTAAACCCTCATGTTCCTCTCTCTGATCATTCGTCTAGAAGAATCGAAAATCCTTTCCCTGAATTCGAAGCTGTCTGCTCGCTGGTAATTACTGATGAATAAAGCTTAAATTCGTAGCATAAAATTGCAATTTTTTGTATGTGTTGGGGTGTGGTATGATATGCCTTTTGATTTAATTAATAATATAGAAGTATCTCGATCCCCTATTTTTTCTATTTAAAAGGATTTGCATTGGTCCCCTTCTCCACTGCTTCTAGAGTATTAAAGTATATGGAGTTGCTCTGCCCCTACCTAATTCATTGAATTGGTCCCCTTTGGCCCTCTGTTCATTTGTAGGTCATAATAAAAATGGTGCAAAATGTGGGTCACATAAAGTATTCATTTTGGGGTAGGTTTGTCAGTACACCACAGAAAAAATATGTGGATGGGGATGTAGGTACAACAATAAGAAAACCCAAAACTTAGCCATAATAGGAAACTGCCGTCACCCACCGTTACAGACAGATCCACCACCACCACCAGTCAAAACTCCTTCGACGTCCACCTAGCCACCACTGGCCATCACCACGGAAGAATCAACCGAGACCCGGAAAAATCACCAAACCTGCCGAGGACATAAATTTAACGAAAAGAAAAAGAAAATTATCTCCAAGTGCTTCATATGAGACTTGAACTTGAAACTTCTACCAGGAGAAGTTGGCCTGGCAATGTCATTATCTCACTACGCCAATATCTCTTTATAAGAATTTTTAGCTTTTTAATCTACACATTTCAAGGTACAAAGCATTCTTTCTGGGTAAGATCTTTTATTCTAAAATAAAGGATAAAAAATTACAGCGAAATAACCTTAGTTGTATAATCTTTCAAAATGTTTTGCGCTCACAATTTTCGCTCTTGCAGAATTCAGTATGTTATTATGTATATTTCAAAAACGCTTTTACGTTCGCACTCCCGCTCCTGTTCATGTATGCGAATTATATGGCTTGGAAAATAACATCTGATGCCAAAAACAAGTACTACTAAATTTGACAACCCCCATTCAAAAGCGTGGCACCACCCCATAACACGTGATAGTGGCGGGAGCTCCCTTGTGCTGATTTCTACCAGGAAGTCTACCACTAACGCACCCACCCACCCACCCACCCACCCCCCCTCCTTTTTCTTTTTCCAGATAATTTTTGGAAAGTGATTTTGCAACTTTCCTTGTTAACACGGCACTCTTCAAGGGAAGTGTCAAAATCAACTTGTATTGATTTTATCACTCTCCAAAAATTAATAATTAGGGGAGTGGCAAAATCAACCCATATTGATTTTGACAGTCCCTTGGAGAGTGCTGTTAACAATTTGGGGAGTGACACAACCACTTCCTTAATTTTTTTTGTGCACATCAATTATTCTCCTCTTCGGCTCGATTGAGGGTAGGTCATCCACATTGGTTAGGCACTGACACCGAACAAAAATTTCTTTCATAGTTCTGCCCCCTCTAATTTCATGTCTTCGCTCCGCCACTGCAGTCTACTCCCATCACACGGATTCACCGCTCCATTCAAAATGGCACCCTTTGGTCCCTGTTTGGTGCCCAATAAAAGGGTATAATGATTGATGATTTTGTGAACGCCCATTTCGGGCCCACAAAGATGATTCACAACAATCTAAACACCACACCGTCCACAATCCTTCACATGTACATGGGGGTCCCCATACACCAATGCTGCAGTACATGTAGACCCTACATGTACGTGACGAGTTGTGGCCGGATAGTGTCGTGTTTGAATTACTATGTTCCTAGACTTCATGATCAACTCTCAACGCTATTAAAAGTGCTCCATCAAGTTTCCCGGCTATTATCTCTCCAATTAATGTCATTGCAGCATGAAACAGACACACCAGTTGTTGAGAGCATTCAGACAAACAGGCCAGTTGCTTCGATCTACTGAATGCATGCTCTCAACAACAATATCGACATATCCTTGATACCAACAACTCATTCTTTCCAGTCGCTTCTCTCTCTACCGAATGCTCTCGACAATTAACATTATCGACATATTATATTCCTTGATATCAACAACTCATCCTTTCCAGTCGCTTCTCTCTCTACTGAATGCCCTCAAGTCTCAACAACAAACGTTGTCGACATATTCCTTGATATCAACAACTCATTCTCCTTCAAGTTTTTTTTTTTTTTAAAAAAAAGAAAGATAATTCATGGTGTTCAGGGCTTAAGTGTACGTACGCCGACTAATGCATGTGGGACCAAATCTCATCGTACACTAATGGGGCTTAATTAAAGCCAGTATAAATTTTCGTATCATCTAACCCCTCAAATCTTTTGGATATATCTAAAAAGCGTATAGCTTGGGCGAACTCATTATTTAATGATATCTTTTCGAAAACATTAGATTGAGTTTTTTCAAAGATATACGAGTTGTGGTAGCTTTATTTGATACAAGGCGTAAACACATTCATAACATGAAATTCAAAGTTAACCTAGGTCACCTTAACTTGGATATTGATTATCATTATATTACCTCAATGACACTATCGACCTTCCCTGTTCCACAAACTTTCTTAAAAGATAAGCATTTTGTTTCACATTTTCAAACTAAAAAATAATGCAAATGAAAAATAATTTTTCTATTTTTTTTACATTGTTCAAAAGATCTCAATGAAATCTATCAAATAAAATCCATATTGCTAAAAAAATTATTTACTTAAACACATTATTTTTGAGCTTGAAATTGCGTTCTTTAAACAAGTATTTATTTTGAGTTCTGATAATACAGGGAAACTATAGATCAATACTTTGATAATTTTAAAAGATCAGTAAAACTCATCTGAAAATTAACTTTATGAGTTATTTATAAAAATACTTTACTGATTTAAAAATTGTACGACTTTTCACGCTACTGAACATTTACTTGTGCTTAAGTTTTGTCCCCACCAAAAAAACAAAAGGAAACGCAAGGGGTCTTGGTAGGGAGCGTCTTGGGCTCTCTCTCTCTCGGGTCTTGGTAGGGAGCGTCTTGGGCTCTCTCTCTCTCTCTCTCTCTCGTTTGTACTTTGTAGTATTTTAGATCATGAATTATAAATTTTTGGATTATGGCCAAAATAGATAATAAATTTGTAGAATATTTGCAAAATATATACATAATAGATTTAGCAAATAAGTAGTATTGTATAGGAGTATAATCATAAAATAATTTATGAATTTGATTTTTTTCCACGTGGTCCCTGATTATATATAATGGTTATTATAATGTGTAAATAAAATTTTCAGCAATAATTCAGTCCTTTCATCCATACGAAAAAAATGAGAACGCGAGAGCTCCTTGAGCGAATATTCTCAAAGTGTGCCTGCCTCTATTGTGTGGTTTTGTGAATGTCTAATTGTGTGATTTTGGGAGCATTCTCAGTGCATGATCCCAAACAGCTACTATCCCAAAATGCAAAATGCAAGAATAAAAAGAGAGGCTCCCAAACGGGCTCATAATGAACATTTTGAAGGAAATAGATCATACTCCACTAAGGTAATATCATATCCTGTAGTATACTCTGATGATTACATATGCATTTGAAACTGAACAAGTGAATATACAATCTCTGATCACCTATTATCGCATAACTGACTGCCGCTTTCCGAATGATATTCTTGCTTCATCCAAACACCCTACGGAAATTACTTCTCAAGGAAAATCCAAACAAGAAAAGCTCCAACGATTTATGGAAATGCAAGCCTTAAAAAGCCAGACTCTGCAAGAAACAGGAAATGCTAGTTAACTCTCAGCCCTCTTCCCAGTCTATATCATCTTCATCTTCATCTCCTGATGCATCAGCTTCGACATTCAAATCATTCACCTTGTAACTTTCACCTGCATTGCCTGTACGAAAAGTGATAAGAATTTATCCCCACACGCGGAACAATCATTAAGAAAAACCTTGGATATATATGCATAATAGTATCCCGTGCAAGGGAATTGATGACCACTTAAAAGTCTCAATAATTCGGCAGCGACCAGAACCAACAGCCAAGCCAACAAACACAACACAACAATAATCAACTATTTTCTGAAAACAAAAGTAGATAACTCCAAAGAATCAGATTTGCTTATCCATAACTAGCCATTACCAGATATTCAAAAACTGGAATTAAAGTATGTTACTAAAAGGATCGGACAGCAGAAAGATCATAATGAGCCACCACCGAGCAGATATCCTTGCCAAGAGGAGGCCACTCCATTCTTGCCTTCAGGGCTCAGTTCATCCGACAAGGGCACATTGAGACCCAGTAGAGGTGATGCATGTTACTCCCATTTGTAGTTGGTCAATCATACCCAAGCCAATAACGTATTACCGTGCTCTTTGATAAAGTTAAATCCTTCATGCTTCTTATGAAAGTACAAAGACGAAAACATAAAAGCTGAAATAAAAGGCCACCTAAAAATATTGAACACCAAAAAAAAAGCTCTTACAACCAGCTTGCCAACCCCACAAACTCACCAGTTAAAACTTAAAACTATTAAACAGATACTTCAAATAACTTCCCAAATATACGTATCAACATCTGATAAAGCTTTACATAATATGTGATCCGTCATTGGATAGAATTTTGTATCACATTGGATTTCAGATAACTAATAAGTAACAATAACCACAGAGAGGAGAGAAAAAGTTTGATGGTTGTAACAGTTTACATCTGAATTCTTCAAGTTCTTTTCCACATAAATAATGACTTTTATGAAGCCCAAGCAATACCAAATAGATTATGGAAGCAGCCAATCAAAAATGATTGAAAGCAGGGCATAATGGTGATATCTACCTGTAGGTGCAGCTTCTTCCCACTCAATATCTTCATCTCCCTCATTGTCATCACGTTTGGACTTACTGCCAACTTGACGATCAGATTTAGCATACACACCATTAGAGATGTCAGTATTTGACGACTCCTGTTCTCTCTTGGCAGCTTCCTTTTGCTGCATCTGGAGTATAGCCGCATAATAGGCTTTAACATATTCATCCTACAACAAAAGTAGAGAACAGAAAAAGTCAGATCTAAGTCTCAACGAGATAGAATCTGAAGCACAAATTATTGGCGAGGTGGGATTGGTCCCCAGAAATGGCGAGGTGTGCATAAGCTGGCCCGAACACTTGAGTAATAAAAAAATAGAAAAACAAAGAATAAGCTTAAACAATTATTTTTTGCACTAGCCTGTAAAATTTTAGCATCAGTATTTTGGGTCATTGACTTTTTGTCCTTTTTGTCCTCTGATAGGTCAACAGGTGCTGAAGTGCCGTCCATCTTCATCTCCTCCTTAACCTCTCCACGCTGTTCTTTTGTGAGGTTCATACCTTGCTTGATCATCCAAGGAGGTAGAACTTTCATAGCTGAATTTGAATTCTCAGATTTCGTGTCCTCTCCTCTTTCATCAACACCAGAAAAGGCTACTTCGACCTGCCAAAACCAATAGCCATAAATTGTTTCCAAAGAATCCCCTTGCGAGTAACTACTACGTTCATATTTTGCATTTTAATGATTAGTTAAAGCAAGAGTTTGTCGAATCTAAAAGCAATGCAGACTGAATGAACGATCTAAGTTGACATCCATGTAGAGAATAAAAGCTACCACAACAAAGTCTACTGCTTTTGTTTAACCACAATAAACCTGAACTAAATAGGCTAAAAGAAGTGACTGGACCAACAGTTGCCCGCCATTACCATTCACAAAGCTTGTTCCTATAAGCCGAACTAATACAAAATGACAAGGTTAACAAAGAGAATGATATAAAATATTCAACAAGGTATTCACAATGGGTCAATCTAGTTTTCTTGACTGTGCAAGGTTGCTCACATTTCATACCTTGATCAACACCAACTCGTGTAAAAGCTGAAGAAGAGGGGTAACTTCATGATTTACATCCTCAACAAACTCCCTCAAGTGAAACCAAACTTTCCACTATGAGCAGGGTCAAACATGAACCAAGTAAATTAAATAACTACCACGCATTCAAAAGCTTCATTGCTAGACAGAAAGGAAACTGTAATGTATATCTCCACAATTTGTACGATCATTTTAACCAATGTTCTAAAAGTCGCTAGGCACTAGTCGGGCGGTCAACCAACTTCGAGCGATTAATTGGATTAATCGGTGCATATTAATTAGTAATTGACGATTAATCGTTAGTCGGACCTAATCGGATAGGCCCGCTAGCGATTAATCGCCGATTAATTCCATGTTTTAGAACACTAAAATTTTTAACTCGCTTATCTTCTCTATGTTTAGTTCATGCCTTGATATGTTGTTTGCAGTAAGTATATAACCTATGACTATGAGAGAACTAGGGTAACATAAAAGGGACAAATACTTTGGATTTGCTTGCTTGTCTGGGAACGTGCATTTTAAAGCACAGACACCAGAACAAGAATTTATGCCGATCACTAAATATTAGTGCGTCTATGATACTAAAGAGTCAAGGGTGATCCAAAAGCATGCTTGCATCTCCTATGTCATTTCTTATCACTCTTTCAGTGGCGATCCAAGCATGCTTTTGGATAGATGCAGACAAAGAAGTCTCAGTCAAGCATTCCTGATAACCTTGGTCCAGAACAGTATAAATTTTAACGGAAATTCTATCCACCAGCACAAGACTCCTAAAGTGGATTGCTAAGTTTTTCTCAACTATAGAATAGCAAGAACAAATTGGGAGGAGGAAAGAAACTAGTAACTTTACTCGCACTCCTAAAGTGGATTGCTAAGTTTTTCTCAACTATAGAATAGCAAGAACAAATTGGAAGGAGGAGGAAAGACACTAATAACTTTACTCACAATATATGCCAGTTGACACCATTAACTAGAAATGTGGAAGCTAAGAGATACTTTCTTACACACAGGATAACTGATGCACATGCCTTGTCCAAATGTTATTAAAATGCAGGAATACACAATTAAAAGTCCAAACTATTGCATCCACATGAAAACTATTTAATGAAAAAACTGATCTTGAGATGGCACATAAAGCAAAATTAATCAAAGGACAGATGCCGACGACCAACCAAAGTCCAAAGATAGATATAACATTATGCGCAAGGCTCAACAACCTCTAAGTTGTCCTCACCATTTCTTATCCTTCCGATTTTTTGCTTTTTAGCCACAATAGGAATGAAAAGTTACCTTTGTCTCTCCAACACATGGCATAGGTGTTCCACCAAAACCTTGGGCAGATCTTGAGGCATCATTGGCATTAAAATCACCATTTCCTGTACGCACAGCCGCACGAAGTTCCCACGCGTGGAGATTTCCAAATTCAGGGACTGGCAAATCTTTTACTCTGCTGAGTTGATCCATTAATGGCTTAAGCTGTTCCTGCACTCGTTAGCAATGTGAGGTAAGAACATGAAAAGAACAATTAAGAATCCATAAAAATACAGTGAACAGAAGGAATTCTCAGAAACCATCAAGTTGAAGGTCAGCTCATTCAAAATACTCAGGAGAAGTTTGGATATCCAAACCCATGCCAACAAAATTTCCATAACACCTACTCTATTGTAACTTCCTCGCAAGCCCTTGGTATCTTAACATTTTACGTATCTTATTACTCATGGTAGGTCAGTTCCTGCATAAACCTGAAAAACATATATGGTCAAAGCATCCCCAACTAGAGCACTATGATAACCTTGAGTAATTTCGTTCATCTGAGACCATACTAGCACCCCAAATTTTGCAGTATGAACCAAACTATCCAAATTTTGCAAATTCTGGAAATTTTGAAGCTCCAATCTAGTTTTACAAGGAGTATCTGTGCTTCAGTTGCCATCTTGTCCTTTGTGAACTGAGCTGCTCTTCTGCATCTACCTCTTTTATCATTCATGCTTATGCCAAAAAAATCCACAGGCATTTGCGCAGCTGAGTGATTGGCTCGGTAGTCCGCAACCTAGATTCTTTTGTTGATTTTGTGGATTCCCTTGACTCGTAAAGTAACGGGCCTGTTTGTATCCTTGGTCATCTAGTGCTCATAGGTTTGGGTCATACTTATATGTATAAGAAAATGAAGCAACATAGCTAACAACATCAGTAAGACGCTCAGTAATGATTGGACAGTACTTTGAAACTGGGATCAGGGCAAGTTTCAACCAAAGACTACACTTTGGTTTGGAGAGAAGCCAAGGCTATCATTGAAACCAGCCTCATGCATAAGTTGCAGCCCTCATTCCATACCCTCCATTCTTTACATTTACGAATAGCTTTAACACATTATTTACCATACATGGTCATATATGAACATGGAAATTGAAGAGGCAGGTTAGAATTTTCCCAAATATAAACCGCACTATAAACTTCATTTCTGTTCTGCTCTTTAATCTTTATCCACATTCTGGAGGTTCTAAAGGAGTTGGTGGTTGAAAATTGAAATGACTGTCTTTTTTGGTCTATTACCAAGACAATAAGTACGAGCAATGAAGTATTCTCAAGCAGGGGAGGTAAAAGAAGTCTGTCATTCCTTCCTGGCATCACCAAAGAGTCCCTTCCCAGTGCTTTATCAAAGTAAATCCCCCTGGGCTTTTGTTTGTCCAAGTCACTAACCCTGCACGCACTTACCTCTGAAGGGGCTTACAGATTTCACTTTGCAGCAGTTTGCAGCAAATCCAATCAATGCACATACTACATGTGTGCCGGCTCCTTTCATTAAGTTGTGAATGACCCTATATGCAATGCTCTTCCACTTCTACATACCATGAACTCATTCTTGTTTTGGTCTTTGCCTTCATCAAATTCCAATTTCCAACACCAACACCACAAAGCAAATTCTTTGATCCAAATATCGGGCATATGTCATTCTTTCGTCTCTAGAACAAAGAATAGAAGGGAAAGGGAATATATCAGGTTTTCGGATCGCAATAAAGCCAGGGTCCAGATAGTGCAACTAGTAGTCCTTTCTCTACCACCCCTCCAAACACAAAATCTTGAGCACCCATAAGGGCGACCACATTTGCCCGCATCTGATGTTTGAATAGTGAATTGAGATCTTGTTAAACGGGAACCCTAATGAGTCGGCTCCTACGTTGAAATCCCACCATAGTTATTCATGGTTGTCAGATTAGAAAGCTTTCAGATGGGGTTGCTTGTAGGATCTCAACCATAAAGAAGTTGATGGGGTTGTTTACAGGAATTGACTTGATTGTTGGAGGAGAGATGCACTCCCATACATAGTTGCTCTCAATTCGCAATATCTTCAAAGGCGATCATTCCAGCCTATACTAAATAGTGAAAGGAAATGCTTGGTAGAACATCACACTTTAACATCGATCTCTTCTAACTTCAGTCCCCTTTATTCCTCCGATGAGAAAGTAGAGCTCAACATTGATGGTTCCTACACTCCTCCCTGACTAATGAGTGTGTAACCAGGAATCTGCTTATATATACTCCAAATTATTGAAAGGATAAAAGTCTAAGAGATAATAAACACCTAAAAGGATAAAAGCTAAAGCACAACTTTCACATTGCTCTGTCCCAAGACTCCCGACTTGGCCTCCGTCCACCTTCCTCAATAAGCATGAAACTGTAATATACGAGAGCATTCCAATGGTAACAAAACCACCAAGGTTCTAAATGTCGCTTGGCACTAGTAGGGCGGAGACCCACCTCCAAGCGCCAAGCCGCCTAGGCGGCGCCAAGCAATTCGGCGTTTTTTTTTTTTTTAACAAACCATTATCCAATCAAATTATATTCTATACATCCATAATGCAAGTTCAAAGTTCTACATAATCATAATGCAAAGTTTAATGTTCAAACTTCAAAGTACAAACCCAAATAAAATTAAGTAGTAGCAACTAGCAAATAAGTTGAATAAGACAATAAATAGAAATAAACAAGATCGGAGATCGCTAATGCCAAATTCAAAGTTCATCTCCTTCCTCTATCTCTTCTCCTCCATACCCCTCCAAAACTTGATCTCCATCGGACTCAAAGTCAATCTCCTCGTGCCAAATTCAAACTTGATCAACTGGAGTTCTTCACTTCGTTTCGTTGTCTCCTCCCACCTCTGAAGCTTTGGAGTGTGGAGTGTTGAATGGGGGGATGTAAATGTAATAGTAATACATATAGATATGATTTTGTAAAATTACACAATAAGCCCTTTTAGTTTTTTTACTTTTAATCATAGCCCTTTTATGTTAATAGTATACAATTTAGGCCTCCAAAGATGCCGCCAAGCCCGCCAAAGTCCGCCAAGGTCTGCCAAGGCCGCCAAGGTCCGCCAAGCCACCAAGGCCTCCAAGGCCGCCAAAGCCGCCTAGGCGGCCGCCAAACACCGCCAATTCTCCCTGGGCGCCAAATCAAACGCCAAGGGGTATTGGCGTGGCGGCGAGGTACCTCCAAGCACCTAGGCGGCCTCGGCGGCCGCCATTTAGAACACTGAAAACAACATAAACTTAGCAAATTGACAAATTGACAAAAGGCAATGAGCCAACGACTACATTTTCTGTGCCAACAGTAGGAGACGCCCTGTGAGCGACGCCTCACAAAATCAGACAAATTCTACTCAGGTCCTTGGTCCTTCAATTTTATTTGCATCAATGATAAGCAATACAAGTAGTATGTTGGCCCCATCAAAATCCAGGTAACCTTACCTATCCCCCTTGCAAAATTTCCTATAACTCCACACTGTAATAACTCATATGTACAGCCACGTATCAACACAATAGCAGTCACATGTACTGCAAACGTTGGATGAAATCAAGTATAATAGCTCTGAATGAGGAAGTAAGAAAGTTTTGAGGAATTTTTGTACTCAACTTCTGATGTACTGAAAATCATTCACACAAGAATCAAGACAAACTGATCAGGAGCGAATCAAGTAGAAGGAAAAGAACTAGAACCTCCAGCTTTTGAAGCATGTCCTTCAGCTTTTCACGTCGCCGCCTCCTTGCATTGTCATCTCCATCCCCCATTTCTTGAGCAGCTAACTTGTCACTCTCAGCCACAAGTTCCCCATTACAACTTTCACAATGAAAATATTCATCCTCTGTAGAAACAAGTCGTAGTGCATCCAAAGCAGTATATCTGAACATCCACAATTTTGTAAAACCTCAAGTTAGTATTTGGAGAGATTGAAATATCGAAAACCCGACAAAATCCGGCAACAAAAAAAAAAACCTTTTTGTGCAGTTGGGGCATATATACTCCTGAACAGTGTTCTTGTTCTCGAGCTCATCTTTCAGCTTTTTCCTCATTCGGTGCAGTCTGTACCTCACAACATCATATATCTGCAGCAGATAATTTACTCTAGGTTTATTTTTTTTTCTGCCAAGGGACAACAATAACAAAAAATTTAACCCATTCTAGTTACGACTATTGATACCTAAAGCTTTTAGTCATCTTAGACTTAACTACACGAGTGTTTTGTGAAATATATAGATACATGTGTCAAAAGCAATGTTCAACAATGAAATATAGTCATCATGTATAGTATGTGCCAAAAGCAATGTTCAACAACGAAATCCATCAAAGTTCAGCAATATGACATCATTCTCTGTTTGTCTGCACCCATTAATTTTGTACTTCACTTCTAGCTAGGGCTTCCTCGCCTAGTGGGCGGGGGGGAGGCGCCACCCCTCCTCCCCCCGGGCCCTCCCCTCCTCCCTCCTCTTTTCTCTCTCCTCCTCTTCTTCTCTCTTCCCTCCCCCGTTTCTTCCCCTCTTCGTCTTTTCTCTTTCCGTTTCTCATTTTTGCAGGTGATGCTTTGGTGTTTCGGTGGCTTTGACAGATCTTCGGCATTGGCTGCTTCCGGCGCCCCCCGATCGTTTTTGGGACCAGCAATTTATAGTGGGTTCACGGCGATCCTTTGGGCTCTGGCTGTTTATGCTACCGGTGGTGAGATCTGGTGGTGCTGCCCCTTTCCTAGGCTTCTAGCCGACTTCTCCCCGCCGTCCTCTCTACCGTGTCCTCCCTCTCAGGCTTTGTTTTCTCCCGCCTCTCCTCAGTCGACTGCCACCTTCACTCTTGAGTGTAGCCGGTTTTGCTTAACGGCTAGGTCGTTCCCAGTGGGTGGTGGCGGCAAAGTTTGCTTGTCTCCCATTGATTCTTCTCCTGGGTTGATTCAGTCTTCAGCCTAAGGGCTTCTTGGAGTTCGCGGCTGGCTTTCGTTGGCTGCTCATCCGGTTCAGAGTCCGGAGGTGGATGGGGTGGTGTCTGGTGCTTCCGTGGTGGTGCTGCTGTGTTTGACGGGTTTCTGGTAGTGGTGGTTGGCAGAGTTGCGGTGGCTTTTGATGTTGGAATGACGGCGGTGTGATTGGGCTTGTAGCTAGGGTTTGTGTTAGGCTGTTGGGCTTTATTGGGCTGGGCTTGTCCCACATATTCTGTGCTTTAGGCCTTATAGGTGTTTGTGCTTATTTGTATAGACTTTGTCCCTTTTATAAGGACTTTAAGGCCATCAAGAGTGCGCTTTGTCCCAATGGGTGCAACCTTGTTTGGCTTCTTGCTAAACTTGGGTTTGGGTCTCGGATGGGCATAGAATTATTCTTAGCGTTGTAGCTCTGATGGGTCTCGGGTTAGGAATATGATGCCATCACTCCTTGTTCCTACTAATCTTTGTAACATTTTTAGAGATTAATGAAATTTTTTGCCTTTCACAAAAAAAAAAACAGAGAAAGTAACATGAATCTAACGTATACACATACAAATGGATCTACTAGGAGAAACCTGTGCATAGTCCAAACAACAATATGAGTGAGTGTGCAGCTTAATCTTTTCTTCTCCCTCTCGCCCATGCTGACCATCAGCTGTGGCAGCTACTGCGGCACTATATATCTTTGCACCTTTTGCTGTCTGTACCAACAATATAAAGGAAATAGATCACACATCGGCTTAAAGTCTTAAGAGAACTGGGTTTCCCATCTGTAGCAACTACTGGAAAATATAGAAAATCCACGTTTGACAAAAATGCAAGGAAGAGAGAATTACCACAAGACGAGAGTAAGTGTCCAGCTCGTATTTACTCAAACAAGTGTTGTAAGGTAAAAAAGAATGAAAATCTAAAGAAGATGAGAATACATAAAAGAGAAAATCCTCAATGGAACAACAAAGAAAATTAAAAAGCAATCACTCTCGAGAACCATGACAAAATACTAAACAACAATGGCAGCATAAAGGCTCCATCAATATCCATGGTGGCAGCCCACTTGCAAAAGTAAGTTCCATGTCATAGAGAATTAGAGAGAAATTTGCATACAGTATGGTTAGACCCATCTCCTATGCCCCTAAATCAAGATAAGTGAATTTCTCCCAGACTCCCACCTACTTCCTTGCTATTGTACATAAGCAACAACAGTAATAACCAAGCACAAATCTCTTCAGTCAGCTCCTAATGTGACAAATGAAGCATACCAAGTCTCCCAAATTAATGTTCCATTGTCACCAGATGATAGAACAGATGCGTGCATTTCGACCTTCATATCATTAGGTCTCACCCACTAAAGCCTAAGACATAGGTAGTTAAGAAAGGAATAGAAACAATTGGGAGGAGCCTCTATGATGGCTATCAAATTTGACAAGAAATTCGATAAGAAAGAAACATCATGCTCAAAAGACAACCTCAGCCTTGTATGCACCAAGCAAGACCTAGGAAGAGATTTCAAAGCGACGGGTGGGCAATAGGCCAATCCCACAAACAGGGAGGCTTTAACAAAAGAGTTGGGATAGAAACCAATAAGTTACCTAAATTCTGCAATCAAGAAAAAAGCTAGATGGATAAGATATAATGATGCCTGAAAGGACCACATTTCACTTCGCCAGATCACTTATGGACCTTGTGCAGTAGGGAAGCAAGATGATTTTATCAACAAGATACAATATTTGTAACTTACCAAACTAACAGTGTTAGGATACAAGTTAGCAAATATAAGTATAAACAGAAATGCGTACATATGCATATAAAATCGCAACAGAAGCACCATTTGCAGAAGAAACACAAAAAGTACGTGGACTGGTATTTAAATATCAGCCACACAACATACAATACTATAACTTCTCCCTGTGACTAATCGAAAATTTAAGCTCAAAGAAAGAAACAAAGATAAACATCTGTTGTAAGTTAATGTCCAAAAACAATATCGTTAAGATAGCATGGTTCCTCCCCCCTTTGCTTGGTTGGACAACTGGCACCCCATTGGTCCCCTGTTTAAGAAGTATGGGGACAGGATTTGTACTAATTTTGGTCAGTCTCTCAATGCCAAAGTCTCTTCTTTAATTCACAATGGCTGCTGGAAAAGAGATGTAGAGTAATCCAGGATATTAAAGCTTCAACTCCTAATGGTTTCCTTCCTGATGTAAATGCAGAGAACTCAGTGGTGTAGGTTCCTTCCAAACATGGTACTTTCAGTATCAAATCTGCTTGGTCTTCTATTAGGGTGGTCTACCCTAGGCAGGAATGGAGTGATGTGGTGTGGTGTGGTGCGGTTCAAGAAGCATACGCCCAAGTGGGCTTTTATCCTTTGGCTAGCTATGGTTCGTAGACTGAGTACTAAATATAGGTTGTTGACATGGGGGGGATAATTCTTGATGCTAATTGTGTCTTGTGTACTCTTGGTAGTTTAGAGAGTCACAACAATCTATTTTTTGAATGTCCATACTCAAAATCTGTTTGGTTGGATTTGTTGCGGAGGAACCAGGAAACCAGCTACCACATAAAATGGTGTGATGAAGTTGATTGGTTTATTGCGCAGTCTAAAGGGGATAGCTTCAAGAAGTGTGTCCTCAAACTCTCCCTGTCTGCTACTGTCTACAATATCTGGTGTGAGCGTTATGTCAAAAAATTTCAACTGAGATCTCTAGATTCTTGCTCCCACTCTGCCAAAATTTACAACTCTGTTCTGGAAGTTTTGTTGTCTTGGCAAAATGTGACGAACAAGCAAGGTAATAAAGAGATATGCCAACGTTGGAATATTCATTATGGGATCTTTGAATCCCCTCATTTGTAATTGTTGTACATATATAGGACTTTTACAGTCAGTTTTGGTACTGTTTTTGGTTTTGCATGACCTCGTAGTGTAGGATTGTGAATGAGTTTTGTAGTCTTTGTTTGGGCATTCAATGAAAAGTACAGTTACCGGAAAAGAAAAAAAAAGATAGCACGGTTAGCATCCCAACCATCACATAAGCCAGGTATCTTTTCAACACAAATGCAAACAATTATTAGTTCAACAATCACGTTTTGATTAGCAACTGCAAAAGGTTATTAGGATCTCTTGAAAGTCTGTAAACAACTTGCTAATAAATGCGTAATATTTTGACATCAGTACCCCTTATCCACAATCCACCATTACTCACTCAGCTCCCCAACCTAAAGCAGAATCTATTCTAATATATAAAGGGGGAGGCCAAGATTAGTCTCACCCTTTCTTGAAGTCGTACTTTTCATTTTCCAGATCAATAGCACAGAAATGTTGAATCTAGAAAATTGTTGAAATAAGAAATTAAATCCATAACACATATGTTTGGAGCGATCGGTTATACTTGTTTTCTCGTAGGAACTAGAGCAGTGCAGCAAGAGAGGTTCGCTGAATAATCGTGCGATCCATGTTAAGGTTGGTTCAAAGGAGAAGTGTCTGAACTGAAATGAAGAGAACAAGTAATAAAAAAGAAGTCGGTTAGATGTGGGTTTTGAAAAAACACATCTAAGCCCGTCTAAGTAAGTTTGTAAGTTATGCGATATTTTGAGAAACCCCCCACATCTAACCAACTTAGACGGGCTTGCTCAAAATATCCCAGAACTTACAAACCGACTTAGATGGGCTTAGATGTGTGTTTTCAAAACCCAAAGCTAACCGACTTCTTTTGTTACTTCTTCGCTTCATTTCAATTCAAACCCTTCTCCTTTGAACCAACCGTACCATGGATCGCACGATTTTTCAGCAAACCTCTCTTGCTAAAGTGCTCCAGTTTCTATGGAAAAACAAGTACAACCGATTGTTGTGAACGTATGTATTCTAGATTTAATTTCTTATTTCAACAATTTTCTAGATTCAACGTTTTTTCCATTGTTTGGTTTCAACTTTTTCCGTAATTTTTCTTTAATTATTCTCTTCCTTTCTCTTTTCTTACCCAATTTCCAAACAGAGCCTTAAGTAATGTTTTGTTTTGGTGATTTGTTCCAAACTTGAAAATTAAAATTCCTTGAGAGTGGCTTACAAAGATATAGGTTCAACTCAATTGCTAAAGCTGTGCTCCAAAGCCATGGCCTTCTTCCCTTCTTACTTTTGCTAAAAACACCTTTTTCTTTTGCAGATAGTTGAACAATTTTCAACATAACATTTTATCAACCTGATCAAGGTCATACATTTGATATTCTTATTATTACTAAAGGTTGGGCACATGTGATGCACGTGCAAAATTTTGATGATATTTCTCTTAATATGGGAAAAAGGTAAAATATCAAAAAGCCAAAATCTAAATTCCACACCGACTATAGGGAAACACCATCAAAATTTGACTTGCTGCGTGTGCCCGACCTCTAGTATTTTTTATTTTTTATGTTTCCTGTTATCTTGCAACAATCAACAACATCTCAAGGATGATGGACAAGTGTTTGTTGAAGTGGGCTCAACTTTGAGGTTATACTCTTTCCACAAGATGTGGAATTTCTTTCCCATTAAGTAAAATGCTTGCTATGTTGTTTAATGACCAAGACTTGAGAAATAAATGCATTAGGATTGACACTAGGAGCAGGCCGATAAGTCTCAAAGGCCAACAAAGAAGTTTAGCACTTTCTTATGACATTGTATTGAAAATCAAAAAATTAGCTACTCGTAACCAGCATGTGTACATCTTCAAGCATTAAATGAAGATTGGTGTCCGATTCATCTAAAACTAACTACATCCGCAAAATGATTTACTTATGCCAGTGGGTGGAATAAATTCTCAAGATTCTCACGATTGATAATTTGATCCAACGGCGGAGAATAATTGTCAATTGGTGTTGTACATGCGAAGGGAATGCAGAGATGGTTGACCATCTCCTCATTCATTGCCCAGTGGCTTGGGAGCTTTGCATTATGGTGATCTCTTGGTTTGGTATGCGGCGTGAAACATATCGAGTATTGCGATGGAACTCTTAATTGCTTGTAAAGTTGGTAAGAGGCAGAAATGAGTTTGATTTTTTATCCCTCTTTGTTTTATGTGGATCATTTGGCAAGAAAGAAATTCGAGATGCTTTGAAGGGGTCAAAAAGCCGTTGATTAGAATAAAAAAAAAAATTTGGTGAATAGTTTGTATAGTTGGGACAAGAAAGAATGTGATCCTTCTCTTGACCAATTCTTAGATTGGTTTAAGCTTTTCTTTCCTCTTGGAAGTGTATAGGGCCTTTTTGTCTCGTGGCCTTTTTTGTATACAGGTGGCATCCCCTTAATGCCTTCTCTTTAATATAATTATCTACTTATGAAAAAAAAAAATCTCAACTCCAAACATGAAAATATGATATGTCATATACAATTATCTGCATACATGATACAAAACATAGTGTTTGGTCGACCCAATAACAAGCTACAAGGCCTTAATGGTCACATGCAAACTCCAAGTAGAAAATTGACGAAATTATCAAACCAAATCGAGCCTTGAGTCCCATTTACTCCCTCTGTCTCATAAATTTTTAGTCCATCTTTCCATATTGGGATGTCGCAAAATACATGTCCACTTTGAAAAGTCAAAGCAAAAATCTTTATATCTTTGTATTTTCCCAAAAATATCCTTTATAAGAGGGTATGAAGTATGAACATTTTGAAAGGTTCGGATAGAGGGACAATTTTTGTAACAAGTACCTTTTGCCTCAACTTAAAGTGCATTAAACGTATGTCTACTTAGAAAGTTGGAATTTTACAAAGGGAATAAAATTATGGGGCAGAGGGACTATTTTTTTTTTTGCTCGGACGGAGGGACTAATTGAGTCAACTACATGAAGCCATTCTCCGATTGATCACAGTCAAGAGCATTATGCTCCCTAATGTCCAAAATATTTAGATCCTTTCAAACAACCACCTCTAAAGTCAATTTTGGTACAATACTACCGTTAGTACTCTACCGTAACGATATCACTCCTCCTAACTACCGTTAGTACAACACTCCCGTTAGTTATCATCTACCAATCTACGATAGACATGTCCAAACCATATTAATGTAGTTTCTTTCATCTTATCTGCTATCGGCACTACTCTTCCCATTCCGCGAAGGTTTTTGCTTCTAATTTTATCCCGCAAAGTCTTATCACGCACACATCTCAACATTCTCATATCAGCTACACTTATCTTACTCACATATCGTTTATAAGCACGGCCGGCCCTGAGGTGGTGCGGGAGGTACCGGCGCTTTAGGCCTCCAGATTTTATGCAAGAAGAATCTCATTTTCCATAAAACACAATTATATAATATATATTAAAGTTTCCATATTATAGCACAAAGTGACTATTGGCCTCAGTGGTTTGTGTAAAGTTATACTCCCTCCGTCCCATTTTTATTGTCTTTTTTTGATATTCGTGTCATTTTCAATCGCTTATATCTTCCAATGTGAATCTCCAAAAATATGCAATATGGATCTTATTTGATAGATTTCAATTTGTTCTATAATACAAAGATGTCAAATTCATGAAAAATATTATAGATTGAAAGATATACGCAAGAGACAAAAAAGTGAAAAAGGAATAATAGACAATGAAAATGGGACGGAGGGAGTATAACCTATGGGTGCTAGGTTCAAGCCCAAGGAGCTCTTTTGTTGATAAGTTATTTTTTCCCCTTATTTTCTTATACAACTCTTGCCTTTCTTGTGTTATAAATTACTTATGCTTTGTAGATGTTACTTGTGACCAAGGTCTAACTCTCTCACACCATAAATGTTTTGATAAGTTATTTTAATTTTAATTTTAGTTTTAACTTCTAATGTCAAATTCACAAATTAAACCTATTGACAAAAATAAACCAAAATAACTTATTTTCACTCAACAAACTTTGATAAAAAAAATGTTCAAAATATTCTTTAGACACAACGCTGTGTATGTGCGCTACTTTGTCATGTTTGATTCTTATTTTTATAATGGTGTAAAACTTTGTAAAAATTTATTTTAGTTAAATTACGAAGCTAAAATATAAAGTTTAATCTTTTTACTTCATATTTAGCCACTTAAGTTTAAATTTTTTTTTTTTTGGTCGAAAGAACTAAGGCCTCGTTTTAAAATCCGCTTTAAGCCCCTAAAATACCAGGGCCGGCCCTGTTTATAAGTCGCCCAATACGCAATGGAATTTTCCCTTCAACTTTGCATGAATCATGTGGTCACACAACACACCCAAAGCGCTTCGCCCATGATCCATCCAACTAGTACTCTATCTTTTTACATCATCTACATTCTCTCCATCCTTCCTAGCAATTGAGCCAAAAACTTTAGCAGTTAATACACTTCTCGGTAGTTTCTTGACTTTGGAGGGTCACTATGTCAACACCGACACTTCGACACATAGTTGTCAAGGGTGAAAGGCGCACTACGGGCCTACGTCGCAAAGTTCTGTTGGGCCTGAGGCGAGAGGCGAAAGGCGAGGCGCGCGCCTTTTTGAAAAGAGGCGCACCTATGCAAAAAAATAATTATTTCTAAAAATAATTGTGTTATGTGCACTTCTTTGAAAAAAGCGCGGTTTTTTTAAATAAGGCACGCTTTTTTTATCAATTTGAAAGAAGAGTGCTTTTCTGGCCTTGTCGCTTTTTTGCGCTTTTTGCTCACGTTTATCAATTTGCCTCACCTGGGTCAACAAGGCGCGGAGGTGCGCCTTGCCTCACCTTGGGCCTAGGCGCGCCTTTGACAACTATTTTGACTACCACTAAACTTACACTCCATGTACTCCGTTTTACTCCTCTGATCCAATCGAAGCCAACGAAACACTAAAACAAACCTAATGGCTAAAACTCATAGTAGGTACAAGTAATACACAAACTTTGGATTTCAAGTAGAATCTAACATCTTTAATCAACGTTGGGAGCACGGCCGCCATACTGATAAAGTGATAACGTATTGCAGAACGTCAACAACACCATACAGATAAGTAATAACGTATAAGCGCCAGACAATGTACATGAATGAACCAAATGCAACACTAACCTCTTTCCTATGGTCCCTAGTGACTAGCTTTTCTTCTTCAAAAAATCGCAGTGTCCGGCGAAGTTGCTTTGAGTGTAGCTTCAAGTCCTTTGCTAAATCTTCCTCTCTTACCCACTGACGTCTAGATATAAATATATAATCACATTGTCAAGAAACAACAAAAAAATGACATTGTGTAACTTGTGTTTCATCCCTAACCATAGAACATATGCACATATTTAATAAAGAAAGATATATGGCTTGGGTTGCGTTGAAGAACATGAAAGAACACTTCATAGCCTGTCCCTGAACTATAGATCCTCATATCTTCAAAAGGAAGGTTTTGTAACAAAAAGATATTCAAAACTCAAAAGGACCTTAGTTAGCATTTTTAGTCCGTTAGATATGTATACTGTTTGAGGCACCAGTTAACACCAAGGAGGGGCATGGAACTGCAAAATACTGATCCCATATTGGTCCTATGCAAGATGCACATCACATCCAATTGAAATACAAGTTACACAACCACTACAAAGAAATTCTACAATTCTGAACTCATTAAACCTATCAATCTCGTACCCAAATCTTCAACACCAACACAAACAAACACCAAGAAATCTTTCGTTTCGTGTTTAGCAGCCTACTTCTACAGAATTTACCGGATCCTAATACTACTGCACAACAAAGTGATGGTTAAGGTTGCAATATACTCCCTCCATCCCATTTTGATAGTCCCATATTCCATTTTGGGACGTCTAAAATACATGTCCACTTTCCAAAATCAACCATAGAATCTTGGTGAAATTCCATTCTGACCCTTGTGCTTAAATGGGAGTAGTACTATTTACATCAATCAAATTTGAAAAGTCAACTCTATTGGATTTCACTGAAGTACATTAGTGAAATACTTTTTGGAGCAAATAAGGCTGCGTTTATTTGTCCAGAACTTATTTCGGTATTTTTTACTTTTAATAACTTTTTGTTATAATTTTTGGGGTTAATCGTTCATTTCGATGAGACGAAGCGGAAAAGTATAAAATATGAACCGATGTTGGAAAAGTTCATATAGGACAACATTTTAAACAA
The DNA here is from genome assembly GCA_019656275.1 of Rhododendron kiyosumense. NCBI lineage: Eukaryota > Viridiplantae > Streptophyta > Magnoliopsida > Ericales > Ericaceae > Rhododendron > Rhododendron kiyosumense. The sequence continues at coordinate 870,517 of BPLS01000137.1, forward strand.
AAAGACAGTTGTTTGATACTTTTTTCGCCTTTAGTGAAACCTTTTTTTGCTTTTGGTCACAAGTTTTTACTTTTCGGACTCCTCTCGTCGAGACGGATGATTAATCCAAAAAATATAACTTAAATCAAACAACAATTCAAAGATGAACAAAACACAAAAAACGAAGAAAAAGATTAAGTTTACGAGAACCCAGCCTAAGTGAAGGGTACAATTACTGTGCTCCCTTAAAAAATTGCAATACCAAGTGGGGCTATCAAAATGGGATGGAGGGAGTATCGAAGATCACATTTCAATGCATATTTTACTCCTTTCAAAGAACTTTCAGATTAATCTCACAAGTTCCATTAAACTTTATGCACTCTTTACTCATCATCGAAGCTAACAAATACCCATTATGCGGTAGTTAGCATAACACTTCAGTATCAAAAAGAAGATTACATAAAGCGCTAAAGCTCCACAATAACCCCAGGGGTTGGCCTGGTGGTCTCAGCATTGGACTTAGGGATTTGCTCCCTCCTAAGGTCGTTCAATTCCTCTTGCCACCAACTTTTGGGGCCCCGTCACTCCACGGGCAAGCTTGCCCGGACGCCCCGCATTACACACAGAAAAAAGAACAAATTGTAGGAGAAGAGAAAAACCTGGTGAGAGCATCAAGTATAACCACAGCAATCCCTCGATTGTCACTTCTCCCAGTTTTGGGCTGATTCTCTCCTTTCGTCGAGATGTCATCGTAAAACGCCCTAGCCGCTAGCTTCACCAACCTACACACAAAACCCCAATTCCAACAACCCAACAAAATTTCCGAAACAAAAACGCCAACAACAGTTTGAATCAAATTAGTCGTAGGTTTGAAACGTAATGAGAATGGTTTCCCTATTTGTGTGCACGCACCGGTTGAATGGTTCGACGCTCATGCCGTTTGAATTCATCTGTGAATCCTCCGGATCAGAGCGGTGGTGAATTTCGAAATATCAGGTGGAACTGTGAGTGATTGGTCTACGGGTTTATCGATTTTTCTGAAGAGGTGTGTGGGGTTATCGATTTGAGTTGAACATATATGTGTTTTGTAGCACTGTATGTAACTATGTATAGAGAGGAGAGAGAGAAAGAGAGAAGGGTTTGTCGCAACTTTTTGTCCTGGAACTAGGACTCCCTCGAAGACCTGTAAAGACTATGATGCGTCCTGGGCCATGATGCCCCAAACGATTGTGGCCATTGGATATCACTAATGAATCTGAGCCATTGATTTAGCAAGGTTATAGCAGGTAACAAACAAAAATAAAACAGCCCCGCTACTACGGATCTCACGCAAATGATCTTAATTGTTCATTAAATGTAAAACACTTTTCAAGGGCTTCCACAAAAATTAGCTCAATCCAATACCTATAGGTGGTCTACTCAATCCTCTAACTTTTCATTATCCTGAAATTTAAATGAAAAATAAAATGATTAAATCAATCACCTAGAGGAATCGTATTGAGCTACTTTTTTGCAAAAACTCTTGAAAAAATATTTTACATTTAATGAACGGTTCGGATCATTTGTATAGAGCCCGTAGTGAGCTCCATAACAAATCTATAACAAAATCAGTTCATTTTTGCTATGTGTGTAGTATTACTAATGTGAACGGCAGGGATGGAGCCAAGGAGGAGCCAGTAAGGGTGGTCGCCCCTGCAAGAAAAAAAAGAAACACTACTATCATATGTAAAAAAAAAAAAATAATCCCTATGAAAGTATATAGGCTCGCCCCTGTGTATATAGGTTTGCCCTTACTTGGTGAAATTCCTGACTCCGTCCCTGGTGACCGGCCCACTTTTGTATCCAACATGAATATCCAAACGGTCTATTAATTTTAAAATAATTCTTTTATTAATTTTTTAAAAAAATCAGCTCATTTAAATATGTATAAATGGTTAATCTAATCTTTCAATTTTTCATTCTGAATTGAAACTTAGAAATTAGATCAAGTACTTACACATATCGAATTAAGATAATTTTTACAAAGCTACTCGAAAAGTTATTTTAAATAAAGGAACGGTTCGGATTATCTGTGTGGGAACCAAAAGTGTCCCACACGCTCTCGGTACCCCATTAGTACTCTCCTTGTCGGTAAGTGGTAACTCTAGTATTTTGGGTACCAAATTTCAGTACTTCTCGTACACCATTGTCCGTAAGTGGTAACTCTAGTATTTTGGTACCAAATTTCAGTACTTCTCGTGCACCACCACCTAGTGTACCTGACAGTGGCCCAAACTCTTCTCTACCACATATATACGAATTTGGGGCACCACGTGACCATAACCCAAGGCAATGAATATTTTTTCCTCAAAACCATTCCCTTTCTCTCCGTTTCGCTGAACGCCGTCGATTATGGATCGCCGGCATCCTCAATATCTGGCACGAAGGGAGCAGGCACAACAGCCGTCTTGATACGTTGAAGGCCTCCACTGCAGCCACCGCCCAGAACATATGAAAGTTTAATAAGAGAGTTCATCTGGTGGTTGATGGATGTGCTGCCCACTTGTGTGTTCAAGGTTCAACTCCAACGGCCAGACCGAATGTAATTTCTGGTGTATTTCCTGGAACGTAATTTCTTGTGTATTTCCTGGTTCCAGCGCGAATTTTCACATGTATCCAATCCTTTCTTCAGGATCAACAAGCTTTTTCCTTGAAAAAAAAAAAAAACAAACATCTTCAAACTTGCACTGCAAGCGATACATCTCACTTACCAGGACAAGTTTTGAAAAATCTGGAAGCTAATTTGATTTGTTACGGAGTATTACACATAAAGGATTTCTTAACATCAGTCTATTCTATTTTGCTTTATATTCACACTGACACATTACCTCATATAAGATATAAACATTCGATGGTATTGTAGCTTCTTCCACTTCCTTTAGCCAGCAGCTTCTTCAACAAAAATATTGAAACCCAAAATAAAACTCAACAATCTTTTATCCATATCCTTCCCCTTTAGGCATTTGATGATCTCGAGTCTCTACAGTTAATGGAGCCTAAAAATAAATTACGACAATTGGCTTTAGAGTTCAAGACCGAAAACACCGAAGAAACCTGGTCCAAAATCCAACCACCTCCTTTCCTTCTGTAGATTCTTCTTTCAGTACCTTAAAATCCGCCACCTCGCTAAGCTCTTTGAACGAATCCACAAGATTCTGAAGCCTTGCGACGAACTCAATCAAAAGCGAAGTAAACGTTGCCAATGACAAGGAACTGGCACTTTCAAAAGTCTTCGCTTCCTGCTCATTGAACACGGTATCAGCTGTTAATGAGATGCACGATGGCCACGCTGTCTCCCTCCTGAACAAGGTCTCAGAGGAGGCCCACTCTGACTGTGAAGGATTTATGAGTCCTATGCTTGGAGATGACCGGATATTTAGTCCCATTTCACTCTGTGATTTGTACACCAATTGTTTGTTTTCGTCATTCATGTTGAGATCAATGAAGGTTTGGGGATCCTTGTATTTTTTGGGGAGTGTCGCAGATTCCCATTTCTCCGCATTGACTAGGAGATAGGATTTTTGGTCTATTTTCATTTGCAGCTCTTCTGCTGCCTCATGTACTTCTAGGAGTAAGTCGCCTGGGCTTAGTTTCTCCATCTTTTCTACCTTGTTTCCAAGCTCTCTTAGCACTTTTGCTCCTTCAGTGCCTACCCTTTGAAGCTCACTCCCAAAAGCCTGCCGCTTTTCCGGTGGTGCCTACATAAGCATATTGCCGAACTTAGAAAATCTTATGAACAGGAGAACAAACAAACTTAATGCGTTCAATAGAGAAGGGGGGAAATCTGCACAAACAGGTAATATGGCCACAACAGTAGAAAGGATTTTACAAGGAAGGTTTATTGTCTACTTCCAATAGAATGAGTCAAAGTCAGAAGAATCCACCTCCATGACAATTTCAAACACTGTAAATCAAGTCCTTATTTAATTAACAAATCAATTGTGCGCTATTTCCCAGAAAGCTATAAGCAAAACCCATAAATCTGTGTTCCAAAGGGTATAAAAAGGCTCTATTGAAGCCCATCTTCTCATTCAGGCATCAACCTACAAGCAGGCAAACGCAAAGACTTGCCTCGTTGGGCTGAAAAAATGTTTTTCTACACCCTGTTAGCTTATATTGTTGCTACCACATGCACTACAATACTCGATATGCGCATATATGGTTATATAAATATTGTAAATTCCTCTACAGTGTTGCGAGCACTGCATTCGGTGGTTGGTTCTATAGTTAATTTTGTATCTTGTTATGAACACCATATAGATAGAAAAGCCGAAGTAAGTACCTTTATTTCAGAAAGTAGTACCTGTATTTCAGAAAGTATACATCCGTGCATTGCCATCACCATGAATGCACAATGCCTCAACGCACCGCTCACTTTGACATAGTTTCTCCACGGATAACTAAACGTTCTGTAGGGGCCATGAGGGGGTTCCCATATAGCAAATTCCAGCTGCACAAACAGGAAAATTTAGTAAAACAAACAGCTTCACCCTTACTAACACATTGAACTTGAGGAATAATTCAAGGTCCTGAAGCATACAAGGGATTCCTCTTTGCTTGAAGATTGCACAGCTGATCTGTAGCCACTGTACACCGGGTCATCTGAAGCCTGGTAAGTGAGGATTTTCGAAGGGATCCGCTCATATTCTACACATTGCAGATATCCATTCACACAACCTACACAAAATATCCATGTGATTTGTGAAGCGCTCAAGAAAAATAAGAATTTACACATCTTCCTATAATGACCTCCACCAAAGACGCGCAGATCACTTGGACAGGAGAAGGGAAATGGGATATATAATCAACGGAAGTTGCACCAACGGTTGGGTCTGGTTATGGGTACCATCCATGCTTTCCAATATGAGTAGCAGACAATGAGAGGATTCAGATTTTGAACCACTTGAAAGCACTCTGTTTACTTCAAGTGATTCTCTAAGCTGACTGCCCTCAGAGCAGATTCCAGTTATTGAATCAGAGAATACTTTACCAGGAATGCCACATCCAGAACTAGTGCTGACCTAGGAACCTTTTTTGCTCCAAGACTCGAATCACACTTGTGGCATGGATTGTTCAGCTAGTGGGAAGGTTTTTCTGCTGAGTGTTACCTGCTAGCGGAGAAAGAGAAGCGCTATTTTATCTATTGTCACTAAAGATAATGAGACTAGAAGAGCACTCCTACCAAGACTCTACGAGCAAATGATCCGTCCCTCCTTCCAGAGGCCAAAGAATCATCAAAGCCTGGGCAATGACGATGACGCGTTGATCCCAAGGGAAGGTATTTTCTATGCGTGTTGTTCTGTTTTCACTTTTTCACGTCTCAAAAACTAAACCAATGAAAGGTAAAACGCACTCGTTCTTCATTGATCATGCTGTCATGCACACTTCTGCGCGAGAACAACTTCCAGATGACAAAAAGTAAATAAAATTGTTGCTTCCTGAAAAGTGGGCTTGTTTCTAGAAATTCTATCCAAAATGTTTCTAAACAGTTTGGTAGACAAGTTTAGATGTGTTTCCAAAAAACCAATAAAAATACCACAAAGGATTCACTTAGCAAAGTAAAGCTTAATCTAACCTTCCAAAGAAACCGCAACGCCTTTGAAATTTTTCACCACCGATTTGTGCAGATCCTCACCCGCCCAAATTGGGTAAAAACAAGTATTGATAACCAAGGCAACGGCAGCACCAACGGCAATAAGCAGCAACCGATAAAAGGCCGTCTGGAAAGGCTTTGTAGATGAACTCGTGGACACCATTACAATGCAGTACGTCAACAAGAACACACGAAACCCATACTCATATGGTTTCATTGATGGATGCAGTTTGGCATAACTAGCAGAAAAGCCTAAAAGTAAACAAACAGAACATAAAAATCATATCATGCTATATATAAGAAAAACAAAAAACGAAGGGACTATATGCAGTATAGGATTGTTGGGTCAAAAAAACATTTTCATTCAATACTAAAATTACAAGGAAGTCTATAAGCAATTACTATTTTTGGGGTTTTTTTCAGATAACCACAACATTGTAAACTTAATAGAAAGAGACTAATTTTATCAAAAGGAACAAAACAAAAACAATGAAGGGAAAGAAGAGCGTATGTGAGTTTGTGAGAGGCGCGACAAGCCATTATGCTAGATTCATATTCCCATCCATATTCCATATGACAAATATAGTTCCAATATGGTCTCATAGAATAGCACTATAGCTGACGGAACAATCGGTGGTAGACCGGGTGCCAAGTCTTTCCAATTGTGTAGAAAATCGAAGCACTGCTATACAACAAAATAACAAGAGACTTAAGGAGATCAAGGCAGGCGAGAACGAATTGTGATGTTGCATGTTTTTTCAAATGGCAGAGGCACTATATTTATGGATTGTAAGGTTTCTTCTCAGTACAGAGTCAAAAGACTCATATGTTCCATTCAAACCATGGGCATGAATTTTTGTTTCAAGTCTAAGAGTTGCACTAATCATACAAAACGAAATGAACAAGTAGTAAGATGGAATGGTTCCCACATGGGCCACACCAAATATTTTTAGGAGGCAGAATCCCACTCCAACTATAAAAATGATTGATGCATAGGTTCCAATTTTCACGTTACATAACCCTCCGGTAGGACTCTGCTCCCACTCTTAATCATCGCTCAAAGTTCGTGCTCCCAATTCTCGTTCTCTCCAATCTTAATGACAGCAATTTTCAATTCAGTAACCACAACCTCTTATTTTATATGAATTACTTCTTAGGAGATCAAATTCAGCTTAATCGGATATGGGTACTTACTTTATCGAAAAATCTAATTGTTGTGTTTAGAACCAGACAGAGCTCACCGAATGTGGGTAAAGTTACCCACACTCAATGCAAGGTGAACAAAATTGCTCTCAATTCTAATACTTCGGGATATTTTTGGGAGGCGCTTTTACGCTATAAGGCACACATAGTGTCACATATCTCAGCTTCCAAGAGATACAACAAACAAACTACCAAAATTCGAACCTGCAACAAAAATACTGATGACAATATAAACTTCTGTCATTCCAGACATAATAAACAGCTCTGCAAGCCCCATAGCAAGCCCTCCAGCAGATATCGTTCCCAATGCCCGATTAAACCCTTTGTTCAGCGTAGCGCCTAAAAAAACAGCAAACTGACTGTTAACGCTTTCGTGATCATCTCTGGTGACCGCATTGTACTGCATAATTGTCACCACTATATTGATAGAGTACATGTACTCTACCAATGCAGCGACACACATCACATGGTACCCAAAATGTGAACAATAAATATAGTCACCATAGCATTGCTCGACAACTAATCTAACATAACCAAATAAAAAATAATAATGCTAAGGACACAACACCAACCACACCGTCTACGTAGCACTACATGATTGGTGATGAGAGAATAACCATTTCGAAATTACTTTACAACCACCTATTGTGCAGTGCCACAGTAGGCGGGTGTGAATGGTTGTATCCCTAGAAAATACCACAAAAAAAAAAAAAAAAAAACAATTCAGTTCCGATTGATTTCAAAACTAGTACCAACCAACACTGTACTCAAAAACCACAACCACGGTCAGGATCGCCCAAACCGAGTACTGGCTGGCGCTCTTGAGCGGTTCTTTGAAGAAGATAAGCACGGAGACCAGCGCCAGCGCCAATCCCATTTTGGTAGCGAAGAAAACCTTTTGTGGGTCGGATCGACCCATTTCGTAGTACTGGATGCAGGCGTCCTTCAACCCGTTCCAGAAACGGGCAAACCCGTCGGGTACCGAGTGGAAGCACCCGCATTTTCCTCTCTCAACGTCGTCGCCGTCGGAGCCGCCGAAGCCCAGTTCAGAGTAGCCTTTTCTGGAGAGGAGTCTTTCTTTGCTTCTCTCCGCGAAGCTGTGCCTGAAGGAGCCGATTTTGGCTGCCATTGATCGGTCGCGAGTCGAGGCGCTCGTACGTTGACTCGAAACCTGAGTTATCACGAAATTGGGGAATTATGGATAGTGAAATGGTATACGTCGGGATGATGTGGAGTTGCGAATTGGGTTGGAGTTGTTTTTTTTAAGAATGTGCGGAATGGGAGTGTATTGGTAACCTCAGATTTGGAGGAACAGATAAGATTGTTGTTTTGGGTTACCATAAAAAGGCAGACGCA
>BPLS01000137.1:879086-911889 GCA_019656275.1 Rhododendron kiyosumense
GTAATTGATTGGGTAAATCTTGGGCTATGTGTATTTTCCATTTGGGCCCAAAAAATACGCAGCCCATATGAGGAGTACGGCCCATGATTTGTTGAAAAATTGGCCCGCGGCTGGGCCCATGAAGAAAGGGGCAGATCTGGTCCATGAGGTGCGGCCCACGTTTTTAGGGATTAAGTTGCAGCCGGACGGTTATTTCCCTCCATAGTTCAAAGGCCAATTGACTTAGTCAATTGGTCATGTGTCAAATGCATGAAAAGAGGAAGATAGTGGGTAATTATTGCCACATCACCCATGAATCCTTAACTGCCAGAAAAATAGCCCACTACCTTACATGCATGAAAAGTGGAGCAATCATGGGACACTTGGCAGCTTGTGGTGCAAAGCTGAATTCGGATTCAGGCCTGAATCAGCTTGTGACCAAGTCAATTGGCCATGTGTCAAGCTAGCATAAGAAGGGGAGATGGTGGGGAGTTATTGCCACATCACCCATGATCTACCAACTGCAAATAACTGCCCATGATTCAGCATGCACAAAAGGAGGGAGCATCATGGGACACATGTCAGTCAATGGTGCAATGCTGAATCCGGATTCAGGCCTAAATCAGCTTGTTGTTTTGCCTATAAATACAAGTTCACAAGATGCAAAACGGGTCCAACACCAATCAAAGCTCACGCTTACAAACAAAGTCTTCCCAGCGAAGCACACTTTCCTACTTTCAGCAAAGTAGACTATCGAATACTTAGTATTCAACCCCATTCGAACTAACTTATTCAAGTAGTTTGAATTTTACTTTTCTTGTACAAACTTTATTATCCCGGAGTAATAAAGTTTACGTTTTCACGTCTCATTTCCTATACGACTAGAAAATATTAAGTCCACAACCGTGTGGCAAACCACGAACCTCCTTACTATATTTAACCTTTGGGTCGTACACGATCGCTTACAAGATAGAAGTCAAGATTCACGGGAATCTTCACAACAAGTTAGACACTACAAGTCTTGGCACGCCCGCGCACATTGCATTCACGCCTGCTGCCAAAAACGCGAGTTTTCATATACTCAACCCTATTAGGTATGATAGGGTCCATATGTACCGGAAAACATTATCGCCTATTGAAGTGATCATGGTGGTATTTGGTTAGGAGTTTAGTTTAGTTTAGTTTTGGTAGTGGGTGGAGAGATAAATAAAGTAATGATTGAAAATAGAGGTAACGATTAGAGACAGATGAGAAAGTAATAATTAAAAAAATAGGATAATAATTGGAGGAAGAAGAAGGGTAGTGATTGAAAACAAAATTAAAACTAAAACTAAATCATCAACCGAACAAAGCCACATATGTTATATATTTTTAAGAAGGAAATTGATATTCGCGCTTTACTTTTAATTAATGGTATTTTATTTTTAATGTGAAATTACTAGACAAAGTGGAGCGCCATCAGTAAAAAGTAAAAAATAAAGAGCGAATATCAAAATCCTTTCAAGAAATATCATGAACTACCACCATAAAACTAATCCATAACAAAAGTATAGCGAAGTGTTTGCCTCAATAGATACGAACATATGTTTTAGATTATAATTTTAAAAAAATTATCTAAATATATAGCAAGAGCAAATAAACATTTTTACCGTTGTCATGATTTTTATGAGCGCCAAACTCATCGATATTCGTTGGAGCTGATTCTTTACAGGACCACATAAATAATATTTTAAATTTTATGGGTATTTGTTTAGATTTTTTTTGAGACCCGAATTGGGTCCACATGAAATATAGTGTGACTATGTAGTGGAACAATATAGTATATGTAGTATCTCTCTAAAGAGAAAGGTACCTTTTCTCTTAAAGAATGAAATTATTATTTTTCAAAAGTGCTATATGCATAACAATCTAAACATAACACCAAACACAACCTCTTACATACATGTGAGGTCAACATACTAGTGTGTGCAGGTCCTACATGTATGTGAGAGATTGTGTTAGGATTATTGTGTTCCTAGTATTTTTGTATCAATCCTTCGAATGGATTGAAGAATACAGTTTCTTGTCTGGAATTTTTTTTGGAGTCCACTTTAATGATTGAATCGTTCATTTACGGAAACTCGTCGAAAGCATCAAGCATGCCAAAAAATAATTTGATCACACATCGTTTGATATATTTCAAAACACACACACACACACATAGCAAAAAATGGATGAAATGAGTTTTGATCTAGTGTTACAATCTTATTTTTCACAAGATAAATATGTTCCAAAATCATATCAAATGAATGAACTTGATTTTTGGCATGCTCCATCTTCCTGTAGACACCATTTTATGGACTTCCCAGATTAGTTTATTTACGGTTTTTGATTCCCCAATGATGATTAAGGTCGAGAACACCTTGAGATTGTTAATGTGTTTGAGCTTTGAGCGTCCCGAACCTCATTCAAACCCTTTCAAATTCCATTTCAAGCCCTTCAATCTAGAACCAAATGGCATCGGTAAAGCCCTACTTGCTTACACCAGTATTTTGCTGGCATGCGCTGGTAAATTGCCACGTGTTACTTATCGACCGTTGACTCAGTTACCACTGGCGCATGCAGGTATAATTTTGGCATACGCCGGTCAAAGTCAGTCAAATCACTACTATTCAACCACATGCACAAGAGTTTTGCGGCCACCCAATACATTGAGCAGTACTATGATGATTGCAAGCAAGCCAAGATGTCCCCTTCTCTCCCACAACCCCTTTCAAGCCAAGTCTCATGCATTTAATGCATAGAGACTTCCTCTCTTGACCAAATCAACTCTTAACCCATCTGGTTATAGCCCCTCTCAGTCACCCTCTGACTATAAATACCCCTCTTATATTTATATGCAAAGGGTTACTCTCATTAAAACCATCGAAGTCTCTTTTTCTCTCTATTCTCCTTGTATTCTTGCACTCTTTTTTTTGTCATTTGAAAGAGTAAGCAAGGAACATCTCTATACTCTATTTGCACCATTGTTACTCATTATATATCCCTTATCCTTCAAGCTCAAGTTTAAAACACATGATTAACCTCAAAACCAAAGGTATACCATCTTTTGCTCATGTTCTATTCTGACCCCTAAGAGGGGCTAGCAGGGTCAAGGCTGGTAATCAATACCAGTCCTGGCCCTAAAGCTGGCAAGGTTTCAATGATTGTGTGAAGTGATAAGTGGCGCACGCCAGTATACATAAGCCGTACGTCAGTTATGGTAGTACGTGCACCACTGGCGTGGGGGTTATCGATCACTCGTTTCCTACTTTTATTTTCCTTTCATCACCTTATAACATGCTAATAACCGGTTTGGTGCTTTTTGTATTTAGAAATGTTTAGCTGCAATTTTCAAATACCTGCTTTAGTTTGTTTTGGAATGTCTCCGGGATCTTTCTGGTCATGTTTCAGAGCTCAGATGACGCAAAGCCAAACACTAAACAGAACGATATGACTGGCGTACGGTTTTCCTTGAGTGGCGTACGGCAGTCATATCAAGTCCAGTAGCTAGCCTTTGCATGGCAGTTAAGCTTTAGTCTCTATTTATTACCCCACACTGTTTATGGAGTGTTCTATTTATTTTCGTGGCTTAAAGCCATTTTATCTGCCTGTATCTGTATATATCCTGCTATATAAAACTGTATGGTTTATCCTGGGTGTGCATTGGTCCTTTTCAGAGCCCAGAGGGTTGAAAGCAAGGGTCGTGAGCTCAGGCCTACTGGTGTATGTCAGTCATGGAATGGCGTGCGCAGGTTATAGTTGAATGCAGTGGTTTGTCCAGTGCATGCATGTCTTCACTTGCGCACTACACTCCGGGCTAATATATTCTAGCTCGTCTAAGAGCTCACCTGTGCTTGTTCTTAATCTATTATATTTGTTTAGATAAATCATCCATCTCATTTTGCCATATAAATGTTACTTGCTACAGTTTTAACCCCCTTTAACTGTTCCCTTGTCCTAACTGGCTAAAAATGATTAATGAGAAAAAAATGCAAATGTTTCGTAAAATGGCCGAGTAGAGACCGATCTCCGGATTGGGCAAGAGGGGTGCCATAAAACCCTTCCCCTCTCATAACCTGGCTCATAAACCTCAGATATCGAGGGTGACGACGGTCCAGTCTATAAGCCTTTTTCAAAATCAAACAACGTAGCAAATGTTTTAAGTTCGGTTCCTTGGGTATATGCCGCGAAACCCGAGTGGCGATTCTGAATCGAAGCGTTTCATCGCGCTTTTCAAAAAGGGCGTATCCGATTTTATACCTAAAATAAAATTTTCAGGGGCGTGTGCCCACACTTCCCAATGAGCTAAACAACATGAACGATCATGATCATTGTAGTGGGCTTGCAAAAAACCATTTTCAGACTAAAATCGTACTTTGCTGGACCTTAAATCGTACTATCAAATGCTCTTCCTCTCTTTTTTGGAAAATTATTTGGTGTTTTGTGGGCACCGCCATGTAGTGTCCCAGCACCTCTCAACACCACACATTTTTGTAGGGCCCACTGCTAAGTCTATAGACCCAATAAAAATGTGCTGTGCTGAGTAGTGTTGAGCACCACTTAGGCGGTATCCCAGGAGTAATGAATAACTGCTCTTTCTCTCTTTTTTTTTTTTTTTGGGATCAATAATCACATGCTCTTCTTTAATGTCCACACACACACTCTGACCCCACACAAACAAAAACGGTGTTAAATCACGATCAAAAAAAGGTCCTAAACAAAAAGGGACGCGTGAAGTGATGCTCGGTTTTGCTTTGAAGAAGTAGGGTGACTGCCAGCCTGACTGGTAGCGGCTAATCACATTTCAGACCCAAAGAAAGGGGAAGAAAATAGGAGAATTGTGCAGATTTGGGTGGTTCACTTACAATAAATGGATGTCCTATGAGCTTAAAACTTGAATGATTTAATTTTTGGTTCTCTCCTTTTTAGTGGTTATTTGTGGTGGAATTATATGGTTCTTGAGTAATTTATTTGATTTGAATCTATCTCGCCCTTCAGTTTTTTGTCTTCTGATATTTGGCTTGTATTATTGCCGAACTTGTTTTCTGTCCGGTTTATGATGTGTGTTAAGAGCATGAGGAATCGGATCACACTATAGATACAAAAGAAAACTCCCCTATTTTAATTGTTCTGTTTGTTCATCTTTCTTGACGGGATTTTGTTTAGATTCTTTTCTCTGTTGATTTGAATATAATTCTTTTGTAGATGCCGAATGACATTCTTGAATGAAAATGATTTCAGAATTGAGAAAAACAGAAGAAGCAGCAGCTAAACTTGAATCTCTCGCACAAAGCTCGACAATTGCTAGATGAACATCTTTTTTCATGATCAGCTTAATTACCTCAAATCACCTGGCATCCAATCAACTTAATTCCTCCGAGCTCCAAGGTCCCGTTCCGCTAAGGTTCTAATTTTTTTAGTACTTATTTTTCCGTTTTACGAAACAAGTCATTCTCTTACGAAACAAGTCATACTTTATTTTAGTTAGCAGAACACACCCTGAAGCATTGCTCCTCAGTCCTCACTACACATTGGCAAGAGCACTTTGAAAAGTTTTTTCCTTGAAAATGGGCAGCCCAGGCCTGGTCATTGGGCCAACAATTGTGGTGGGCTGTTTTGGGCAGCCCAATTGGAACCAATGGGCCCATCCTAATTCTGCATTTTTCCAAATGATGATCAGAAGTGTAATCCCACTGCCTTATCCAAAACTCTGTGAAGGTCATACCGTGTCTCAGCTCGCTCGCTCTCTCTCTCTCTCTCTCTCTCTCTCTCTGTGTTAGTGTTAGTTTCTCTGTCTAAAATACAGCAAGATGTCATCCATCTCAATTCAATCTGGTATCAGAGGTAGTCTCACATGCCCCTCTTTCACCTCTCACAAGTCAAGAATGAAACCCTTCAGAGCCTCATCGATCCCGGTGAAGCACAAGGCTTTTTCTTTGCTTTCACCCACCATTGTTGACCTCAGAAGCAAACCCATTAGGAGGATGCAGTTGCTCTCTGCTTCAGCTATTGCTTTTACAGACGAAGACGAGGACGACGAAGACGAAGAAGACGAAGATGGCGAAGACGACGACGACTTCGACTTTTTTCCTAGCCAAAAAACTAAGTTCCAAAAAGACGAAGAAGAAGACGACGACGACGACGACGACGATTTTTTCCCTACCCAAAAAACTAAGGTCCAAAATATCTCTCCCTCTATATGTAAGCGGAACACATATAAATGTGATGGTAAATCTGTTTCTCTATCGCGATTCTGACAAACTTTTTTCCCCTCTTACGCGGATCAGGGTCACTATACCATGTTAGTTTTGGGTTTTAAGGTAATTTTTTGGGGTAACGAGTAGAGAGATATAGATAGAGAAATGAGTTAAAATTTATTGGATACCTTGCACATGGAGAAAAGATTGGGTCTAGAGTCCCTCGAACATGGCCGACTATACTACATTACTACATTTTTGGCGTACAATATAACATAATTCACGTCATCAGGAGAGCAAGCACGAGCGTGAAAATGTCTTTGAATCACTTCCCAAGCTGTATGTATGGAACAAATAAACGTCTTTGAAATACATCACACAAACTGAACGTATAGAACAAATAATTATGTTTGGACATAAAATGTATGCAAGGAACAAATAATTATGTTATGACCTAAGAAGCACGGTTACCTGTTACCGACATGGACAAGAACATGGACACAGATATGACCATACAAGACACACAGGACACGGCCATTCTAAATAAATGGGTACACAGACATGACGGTAGAAATGACAAAAATTATGTACGTATATATTAGGATATATATGAAGTTATTCACTTGGACATTTCATCTGTAAAAAACCAAAACTAGTAGTATCTTAACAATTTTTGTTGTTCCTCTTTTCACATATTACAGTTCAACAAGGATTTTATTTGGTCATAATTCATCTATTCGTATTTTTTCCTCATTTTTTTTTAATTTGGAATTTCATACCCCCAAATTAAGCTTAGCTTTCAATACTATATACTGATCCCTCCCATGATTCCGTCGGTCTTCAAATTGAGACACAGAGTGTCTCCAGTGTGTCACCTATGTAAAATAATTTAATGGACCCGCTACTAAGCGTATCCCATATGTGGCCCCAGCGTGTCTTGTGTCTCTTGGTTTTTGACACAGATACGACAAGCAGTTAGGAGTGTTAGTGCTTCATAGGTTATGGCATTTATATTAGGCAAAGTCCAGACACGACGTAAGCAATAAAAAGGGAAAAGAAACAATGTTGGAATTTCCAACACCAGCTACTTTAAGTGCACAAAGAACCCAACAAATGCAAAATAAAAAACCACACAAATACAAGCCCAGATATGGAAAAGCCTCTACTCAGGGAGATGGAGTTGAATACTTCCTAATAAGGTTGAAGGATCGTTAATTGCAACCTTTTGTTCTGTCTCTCTTCTTAGTCACATGGGCTATTCTTTGTTTCAGGAGCCTGAGCCCGAGGAGCTGGAGCCTGAGCCTGAACCTGAGCCTGAGGTGGTGGTGAGGAAGAAGCCAAGGCTAGTGTTGAAGTTCATATGGATGGAGAAGAACATAGGTCTAGGCCTAGATCAAATGATATCGGGCCACGGGACCGTGCCTTTGAGTCCGTATTACTTTTGGCCAAGGAAAGATGCATGGGAAGAGCTCAAAACCACTCTTGAGAGTAAGCAATGGATATCCCAAAAGAAAATGATCATACTCCTTAACCAGGCCACTGATATCATCAATCTCTGGCAACAGAGTGGTGGCAACTTGTCCTAATATCAACCAAGGATAAATATTGTACCTCTCACGTTTCTGATTCTAATTTCCTGTGATGTTCTTTTTGGTGTAGCAAAATTCGAGTTTGTTGATTTTGCAGTAACACATTATGGCCCACTTTCATTGCAAACTTCAATTGGTGCACTTCTGTTCTTTTGAATGTTGCAATATCTGAGTTTGATTACGATAAACAGAAGTCTTGACCAGAATCTTATGGAAGCGATTTTATCTGAAATTTAAGCCAATATGATGAGCAATTATGCATAAGAAGAGGTTGTGCAACTCACTTTCATTGAAAAGCTATTGCACTCTTTGATGACGAAAGAATAATTTTCCTTCCTGAGTTGATAATGATTGTACTGGCCAGCGATCGACACTCGCTTGCAAGTTTTAAGAGCAAGTACAAGTTGATTCAGAAAGGGGAACAAGAGTCTCCTAGCCTAGTTCTTCTTTGTTTCCCTGAGCCATTGAATCAACTTCTGTAATAACCTTATAATGGGCTGGCTTAAAAACTGGGTCCCAAAAAATTGGCCAAAGAAAATTTATTCAGCACATTGCCTATTAAAAATGATCAAATGTTAAAGATTTCATGGATGCAATCACTAAACTATTATGGGTTCCAAGGACGGCATTATTTCGCAAGTATAGCTACATCTCTCCTTTTCAAAAGGAGTCCAATTTTCTGAATTAAGTATGATAAAAGTGCATTCAAGGAAATGTTATCCCACATACAGGAGACAAGCTCAGCTATCTGATTGTGCTTACAACTACTTCCAACCACAATTCATCATAATCTGGGGAATTTCAAAAAGATGATATGATGAATGTTGTTATATCTCACATCTCCCTTTAACAATAAGCAACCTTTCTGATTTGGGTGAAAAGATACAGGACTATCATTACTGGTGAATGTATATGATTTCAGTTAATAATACATTTAACTATAGCTCCTCATCAAGATTCAAATAAACAAGGTAGGCAACCAATCCCAGTACTGGGACAAATCTGAGGTCATTTACAAGACCAACCTTGCTTTTCTGAACATTTTGCAAGTTATCACCTATCAACCAAGGCTGAAAGATGATGTAGAGACATATATCCCAAATAAATGCATAAGCGAGCCTCTCGGATCCTAGATAACTAACCAAGAAATCCCATCTATTTGCTAGGTCTCCAAAATTGCCATCTGATCGGCCGAAAATTGCCCACAGCGCAGATATCAAACAGATGGCACCACCGATGAGTCCAACAATAGGTGCACCTTTAGTCATCACAGAAGCGAGTTGAGAGGGCTTTCTTGGAGCACTTTGTGCATCAGCCTCATTTAGCCGAACGGCCATGTAGGGTATTAAGAACGCTGACATTAGATGATTGTAAATTTGTAATCATGTCATAAGTTGAAGACCTTAAAATCAAGCTTACAAACATTAGGTTCAATGCAAAGAAAAGGGGAAGGGTCCAGGAGAGAAAGCAGGCAGTCAGTTAAAATGATGCAAAAATTTGAATGAAAGGACTCCCTTCACAGGCCAACAAGAAAAACCAGGCCAAAAAGAGAAAGCCAAAAGAATCTTTCTGAGGGGTGGCGAAGAAATATTCGAAGGCAGGTTTCAGAGCTCGATAAAGTAGATGAAGACTTCCAACGCATATAGCCAACTGACCGCCTGTTATCACGTAAAGTAAAATTGGCGGCCAACGGCTGGCAATGCTAAGTTTGGCAAGCTAACTGCTAGGAGAACGGTTACTGTGCCAACTACCAACAACTCAGGAAGGTGGTCCAGGCGGCATAAAAGATGCGTAATCTAATGAATGCTCGGATGCTATGGCACTTGATTAAGGTTAGTAAGTTAAACGACTATTGTACGAGGATTCAATCACAGGGATGTGAAAACGCAATCTCATTCTCAACTTCCTATGCCCCACAAGGTTTGTTTGCCTTCAACCTTCTCATAAATAAAGTTGCAGGTCTTCCAACCCCAGGTTTAAAAAGTTCAAAAATAAACCACCTGTGGGATACTAAATGAAAGACAAATGCTTTGAAAGAGATTTAAAATTTCAAAAAGAAGTTTGATTATCTTTTGCGGGCCTTTAAAAGTTTACTGAATTAATAAGTTTCAAGTATCTTTACTTTAAGCAATGTTGCAATCACATACTATCTAAGCAGTAAATATTGATCTCTTGGTTTTGAAGGTTCATAAAATTAGTTAAACTAATAGTCATCAGCCTCGGCTCAAGGGGTAAGCCAGGGAAGCAATAGCATCCAGCCCCCTATTTGTAGCCCAAAATAGGGCCCCTAACTTTGGTTGTCCTTGTGTATTTGGTCTGCTACTAATAAATCGCATGGGATTGAAGGCCCACGACCGAATTGGGAAAGAACTCAACTAATTAAAAATTAATGATTTTCCAAAGCCTGAACTACTTGGGGATTTATAGCCTCTCCAGAGTCTTTTGTTTCTTCCACTGTTCCACAGACTGGGGGATTGGAAACACATACTCATATCTCTTATTACTTGTTTGCTTTTTGTGAGGGAGTCAAAATAGTATTCATTGTTTTAATGTGCTGTACTGCAAGGGACTTCAACTTATTCCTAAACTAGCTCTCGTAAGGTCTCTAAACTCTATCTGCTTCACATTCATTGAAAAAATGATCATAATTTTTTCAGTTGGATGCTTCTTCAAGTTTGAACTTTTTTTGCTTGGAGATTGAATTAAACAACAATTAGATTTCTGTCTTGGATATATTTGTTAGATTGCCTACTATGCTACTAGTCGCATCCGAAACCTAGAACCGATTACTTGAAATTCTACTAAGGGTTTTTGTTTTTTGGAAAATGTATATAGGCCCCATCAAAGGAGTTCGCTTTAGGCCCTTGAAAGTCTTGAGTTGGCCCTGATAGTCATTTAATCAAACCAACCAACGGGCATCCTGAAAATCTCGTTTAGACCTAGTGAAGGATGGCTCTATCCCAATATAAGTTGTTTGTTATGGGAATGACTGATTATAGGATGAACTCACTACAAGTTAAGCATGAGAGTTTAGTGGACGTACTATTTGTGAGGAACATTTGGAAGCCCCATAAAATGTCTAGTGATCCCTTGTATCTGTCTCTTTTACTATCCGTGAATAGCAACGGAGCAAACATGAAGGTCCACCCAATAACGAAGTTGAAAAGTCCCTCCGCCACCTGTATAGAAGAGAACTCTGTGATTTCAAAAGTGAGGTTGAGATTAATGAACAGGATACAACATAAATCCGCAGCAAACTTGCTTTACATAGTAATCCTTACTGGGTGAAGGACCGGTGCATCAATTAGACTAATACCAACTGCTCTGCCAAAAAAGTCCATTTCATCAAGGTTACAGCTACAATGAAATAAGACTGCTAAAGAAGCCAGAAGAAGACTAGAGCTTACAAGTATTTATGTGTTATCACATGCATAAAATGGATGAAGAGTGTTTTACAGCTGATTGTGCGACACAAAACCAGCCTGGTAACTGGTTTACAATGTAGTTACTACAAGGAGAAAATGGAATACAAGATTGCCATTCCAATTTTTATGTTGCTCTGGCTTTGGCATACCATCACAATTTTTCTTTTTTGATGAGTGCTTATCAAAGCATTGCATTTGCATAGTTATCGCCACACATCAAATAAGGGACACGACTGACCGTGAACCACGGAGCCTTGGACCATGATTATGTAACAGATACCTCCGTGGGTATTTGTGTTATACAAAGGGACATCATGCAGCAGTGTCCTCAAGCCTACATGATTTGTGCATGGGACTCCTGATACCATTCGTAAAACCCACAAGAACTGTTGCAAAAGAGCTAACCAAGGATGGCAAACAGGTTCAGTTGTCTGACTAAAAGATCTCGCATGCAATATTTCCAATGTTGTACTCAACACATGCCAGCGCACATCAAGACTGTTACATGCCTCATTTTCGGCAATCTTGGGCTTGCACTCCAAGATGCAGGCCAAAACCAAGTGGAGGTGCAACCATATTAAATCATCATATCAAATCAGTTAAGAGTAATATTTTTCAGGGAAAACTTCTATCGCGAAAAAGACACCCTCTACAGTAGCCTACGAAGTAAAACCATCTTGGAGTTGCCAAACACAAAATTGACTAGCCCAAAAAAAAGCCAGGACATGGTGAGGGGAGATTTCTGCACAGTTAATGGGCAGAAGAATATTAATATGAATACCAATATGGATAGGAAGCAGGTTTGGCAGAATAACATATTAAATGGTATGCTTACGAAAGGGTTGAGGAGGATCAGCTCTTACATGAAGCAGTATTGACAGTTTAGAAATAGAGGGTAATGGAAATAGGAAACGAAAGACAAGATTGTGCAAATAACAATGAGATTGCAACCATGGTGCATGAATCATGATCATGTTAATGGAGGCAGACCTTGTTACTAAACCTTTGACAATTCAATCAAAAAGATACGATGAATACCTGAAAACTCAACTATACAAGACATAGAACTGTATCAAAGATGAGGATCATATAATTAAATGAACGTGCTGTAGCCTGTAGGATAACGTGAACTGAAAAAAAAAATTTTGTAAAAGAGAGGACCCAAAATACCAAGCCATTTTCAATGAATGAAGTCAATAAACATACCAGAGTTCATTAAAGGAAGAATAAAGAAGAAATTCAGGGAAAGGCCAACAAGAGAGTTAACCGTCTCTGAACTGATAGCCCACACAGGATCCCCCTGAAGCATAGACAAGAAAACTTCAAGTTAAGTTCAAGGTGCTGGAAATTTTACGCCCATATCCTATTAGCAAGTTTTTTTTTTCTTTTTTTACAGAAGCTCGGCATGAAGATAGATGTGATGGCCCTTCAAGCATACAAACAAAAAATTGATAAAAACAAGCAGAAGCTTCAGAAAATTACAAGGCAGGATGATAAGCACAAACATGTTTTCATTGTAACACAAGAAAACCCTTTTGATAGAAAGTAAAACCACCCTCTAAGCTAGTCGAACGTTCATCTAGATCTTTGGACACTGGTTGGGATGCATGTAGCCTACCCAAATTGAATGCAACACAAAAAGCTTAGTTTGATTTGATATGGTTTTCATATCCAAAATCAGTTTATGTTACTCTACTCCTCCCATTAAGTGAGATAGTTTTAGAATATTTGAAAGTATAGCACAATTAGCAGTCGTTGCAAACTTGCAATACCCTTGTGAATAGATGAGAAAAATCCAATTAACAACACTGTCTCCCTCCACTTATTCCGGTCTTACTGATTATAACACGAAAATACTATTATAACTGACAGAGACCAGCATTCTGCTAATTAAGAGCTTGTTTGATGTGAGAAATTTAGTAAAGACACAATAACACACAGTGATAAATAGAACTCTTTCTTTCTTTGGACTACAAATTATTGTGAGTGAAATATAGTGCAAGAGGGTGAGAAATGGAGAGAAGGACAACTCTCTTATTTTGGCCACTTCTATTTCTCACAAGAATGATGAGATTTGATGGGAATTGGCGATAAACAAATGTCAGTGGTTGTGTATTCCCAAAATACAGACATTGCTACCAAAATACAAACGAAGAAAAACAACACCCAATATCTCTTTCCCATACTCTTCCAAACATGACAGTGAGAAAACACAAACATTTTTCTTTTCTTACTCAAGTGGGAGAACACAATCCTCCAACACCAAACCGACAGTATCCATTTTGGTTAACACTATGCTTAAGGGGAGGAATTCAATTCAACGAAATCATTCTGTATACTATTTTGCATAATTGCTTTTATACATGATACGACACTCATGATATCATCATCAAAATCCCATATTTCAAGATTGCAGCTACTTTGAAATCATTGTTGTTAGTTATGTCATCTATCAGTTGGTTAGTAATTTTTTCCCCTTTAAGTAATTTGGCTAATCCTTTGAGCCAAATCAGCATCATCACAAAGATATTACATGAATCTGTTGAGGTGCATATGTATAGACTATAGAGATTCTTACATACATCTCTCACAAACAAAATACAAATACATGCTATCATAAACAGAGGCAGACACAAGGGGTGCCGCGGAGCCTGCCCCCGCGCAACTCTAAATATTCTTACTAATTTTACTGGCTTTTTAGATCAATAAAAAAAAGTTCTATAGAATCGGCAAGTCCTTGGGCGAATAAAAATCACAAAATTCCAATATATATGTTCCTCTAAAATTCCAAGTTTTGATCTTTTTTTTTTAGGCCGCCTGTGTAAAATTAAATGAGGTACATATAAACACAATTTCGTCTCTTTCTCAATCCTAGCAAGTAGCACCATATACTTACAGAATACCTCCACCGTATCAAAATGTTTGACTAGTCCGCAGAACAAAACTTAAAAATAATACAATTCTTTCAAGAAAAAATTTCAAAATGTTCAACAATTTACTCAAATACCAACGAGTCCTTTTAATGTACGAAAAAGTTCGATTTTTATACTACCGGTCAAAACATTTCGAGGTAGTACAAAGGCTTTTTTTTTTGGCAGAAAAAAGCTAATTTGGCCTTTTGTTTTGTCTTTACTCAAATTTATTTTTATTTTTACATTTTTTGAATTTGCATCAATGATTATTAGTTTGTCTCAACGAAAAATTAAAAAATTATAATCGAAACTCATAATTTTTTAAATAAAGCAAAAAAATCTGACTTTTAATTTTTTGTTATCAGCGTATAAACACATGTAATCCACCGCTAACTAGCGTCCGCCACCAATCTTAAACGGATCGATAAAGCAGAGGAGAGGTAGTATTTTTATACATACTGGGGCATACGGAAGTAAGAAGAGCCAGAAGATATACACTCCCTCAGCCACCCACAGGACGGACTGCAGGACTCGCCGCGCATTATCGCCATCCCCTTTCTCAGCCACGGCGGGGGCGGGAGAGTTCCGGCGACCTGCGCCGCAAGCCAAACGAGTCCTTGAGTAAACGCTCTCGTCTTCGACGGCGATCGGTCGAGGCGGCGAAGGCCGTGTTTGGGCGGTGGTGAATGTCACAGCTGGTCTTATCGAAGCGAGCAGCTGGTGATGCGAGAATGGAGGTTTCAAATGTAAGGGTGGGCGAATGCGTGCTAGGGACGACGTCGTTGAAGCTGCCGCCGCCATGTGTGGCTCGCCGGTGGCCGGGATTTTGCTGGTACTGACAAAATTCTAGTTCTAGTCGCACTTGTGGTGGCGGTAATGAGCCACGTGGTGCGCTCGCACTCAGGCATTTCCTCGGAGTAGTATGGTTTTATTTTAGGAGAAAATCTTTTTAACCGTGCAGCCATAATAGTTGTTTAACTTTTTTTTGAAATTTTTTTTATCAAAATTTGGACTGTTCAAAATACTTTGAAACTGTCACGATCTGTTGCTATTGTAAAGAATTTATCTCTCTTCTTGCAAATTTTACGAAGAGAGTTACTTTTCACACCCCTATTTACAATGCACATTTTCTTTTTTGTTTTTATCCGTATAAAGTTATATAGATAAAAGAAAAAAAAAGTGAAAATCACTCACTTTTATGAAATCCCCTATATGTTTTTCTTTTTACTTTATCCTATATGGCTGAACTGTCACTTGTATCTATTTCGTCGTGATCATATTATTTAGGTCTCAATCCCTATTTAGAGCATCACCAACTTCAGCTTCAAATGTGGGGATGTTAAATTTTTTTGAACGTGACAATTTAACTTAACGTGTTAGAATTTGGCATTTCTAAAATACCCACACTAATCAATATGCCAAATTTTTTATTCAAGTATGTTTTCACTTTTTTTTTTGTTTGAACGACGAAAAATTTATTAAAACGGAGATAGGGGAGGGAAATCCAACAAAAGGTTGAAAAATAGTACATGACAAAGGGCAAAGCCCTAACTCCTGAGGTCTAAGCAGTTTGAAGAAAAAGCAGGAGCCCAAACTGCAACCCAAATATACATTAAGCCCAACTCCTAATCCAGCCCAAACCAAAGGCCCGCCCGCCCTAAACCAAAGGTCGGCCCGCCCTAACCAAAACCTAGCCCACGAATCTCCAAAACCACTGTCACCGTACAAATCACCAAAGCCACAACTCGCCGTTAAGCCACGCCGGCGACTCCCAGATGTAGCGGCTGGCGGAGGGCTTCGGCCCACGAAAATGAGGGAACGGAGAAACCAGGCTCGGGCAAACCACCACCAAGCAAAACACAGACAGCAACAAGCAAAACACAAATCGAAGAACGTTAGTGTTCATATACAGAAAATGAGATCCCCACGCCGGAGGAGCAAAATAGCAGCCAAGATCCGAAATGGGCAAAAACTCGACTGCCTAAGCACCATCCATAGGAGATCCGACCACCTCCGCAAACAACCACCAACATCACCACCATAACCGTCACCGCCACACCACCACCCCGACCACCAAAACCCAACAGATTCGCCATTCATTTTTGAAAGACCTGCAAAACAAAGATTAGAAGAAAAAACACGTACAAGAACACCCCTTCCACCACCGCAACACCACCAATGACCACCAGATCTAGATAACGCCACCACCACAGACCACCACGACCGACGAGACTCCCACACCGCTAGGCAAACCGGCGGAGCCAAGGAACCACCGACAGGAGACGTAAGAACGTCTCACCCTCCCACGCCGGGGAGGGCGGAAACTCATCAAAAATCAGAGGAGAGAGGGGAGGGCACGATCTGGAGGAGGAGAAGGAAGGAGAGAGAGATAGAGGGGAAAGGAGGAGGAGATCGGGCCCGGGGGAGGAGGGAAGGAGGCCGGTCACCTCCCCCCAGGCAGGCGGCGGCGGTGAGGGACCAAGGGTTTCAAATCGCCTACTGCTTTTCACTTTAATTTAATGTTTTGGGAGCAAAGTAAGCATTTGACATCAATTGTCAAATTCGACACGAGAGATGAAATGTCAAATGAAACATTTATTTTTGATTATTGTCTATGTTGGTTGTTTTCGAGAGAACATGAAAAAACAGGAAGCCACATCCTAAACTAATATTCTGATTGAAATTTTAGGATAAGACAAGGAAAGTACCCAAGGGGCCAATAGTAGTAGTTAAAGTTAGTTATTTTTCTTTGTTTGGGTTTGCGAAGAAGAGAGAGCAACAAGCAGGGTTGAGGGAGAATACCAAGCTACAAGAGAAGCTTGATGAACAAAAGAGAGCAATTGGCAAGGTTGAGGAGGTATTTCCTTTACGGCATCCTATTTGAGTATTTATATTTGTTATGAAATAGTACCTTTTAATTATGGAAATTGATTTCTACATTCCAATTTTTACCACATACACTCATTTTTTTGTCTTTATTCATGTGAATTTACCTTTTTACCCTTTCATAAGTTCACTTTTTCACATATTAAAGTTCACTTTTTCACATATTAAAGGGTAATAGAGTAAATTTACACCAAATAAAGATAAAAAAATAGTGTATGTGATAAAAAGGAGAGTGTAGAAGTCAATTTCCATTACGGAAAATTACTGTTTTTCTTCTTGTTGAGTTTTAACCTTCATATTAATCCAGATGTATCTATAGCTTCATGGGTCCTTCAATGAGAAAAGAAAAATAAGTCTTTTCATTTGTGACGCAAGGGAAATAACAAAGAGATTAGTTGCGTACTAATCAAACGAATGATAGGTACTCGTAGCCACGAGCAGTTCTTGAATCCTCAAGAGAAAAAGACAAAGTCTGAATATTATTGATAAAAAGCTGCATAAACCCTAAGTTACAAACCTTTAAATAGGCAAAACCCTAGAAACCCTAAAAATAAACTTGGAAAATAAAAAGTCCCATAATTTGGGGCTTTTCCTAAAATTGAAAACGGGAAAGAAAAACAAGACTTTCCCAAAAAGAATCAACTTTAAAGGAATTACGGACTAAGAGTTATTAACGAATCAAATCTTTTCTAAAACGGCAAAATAACGCAATTGAAAGCCTAAACGAAGGAATTAGGCCGAAAAACACCGTTCATCATCAACTTTTAGGGTTAATGAGTATGGACCGGAGCGCGAAAATAAGTCAGCCCACCAAGTTTGGGCCTATTCCGAGCTCGTCCGAATTTAACCAATTTGGGTAATCTGAAATTAAACATCGTTTGGACTTTCGGGGCTTGGCTCGGTCCAACTGATCATGGAATTGGGCCTCCACGTGTTCTACATTAATTTGTGTGGGGGAGTATACACTCTTTTGATGCAGAGTTCAGAGCTTTCCAGTCAAATTTGAACTTGAAAAAGGTACATCCAAAGGAAGCCAATTTGACGAAAGGAGGTATACAGAATCATCATAAGAGCATGTTCAAAGATATGGGATGATAGACCTTAAACTCACCAAAGGATCTCAAAGAATTTAAGGGTTCTCCATTGTTTGCATTCTTGATGCTTCTGCTTGGCTAGAAATGCTTCTGCTTGATCTGATGCAACATATGATGCGAAGAAATGAGCTAGGGGATAGGGAGACTTATCGTAATCAACTATTTATTGCATTCAAAGCACATTTACTTGCCAAACTTGCGATTGCCATGGATCGATGTTATAAATCTACGACGTATTTTGTAGATCCTGTACGTTTTCCTGATTAGGTCTGTGCTCCCTAGTCCTAGTAAATTTACTGTTGGGAGATGTTTCTAGCCTATGCTTGCTTTTATATGATGCATGATTTCTCTCTTGGATATGCTCAGTCCGGGTATGGATGTTTTGACGTGAAATCCAAGAGACTCGATGTATCCTGCAATCTTTGCTTTCATGGGGTCGCTTCTTTATTTCCTTAAAAATTTATCTTTGCCGAGATGTTGTAGCATAGTTCAGACCAATCCTAATTCCTACAGTAAAATAGTTCACATTTCTGCTAAAATAGTTGCCGACGTATATCATCAGGTGTTACAAAATCTCTCAAACCTGAACAAGTAGTATGATACACCTATATTTATTGTAAAAACAAAAAACTCTCACATCTACAAGCATAACAATAGCTCAACATTTCTGCAGATAATATTGTCAAAAAAATCAACAAAACAAGCTATAAGTGTGTATATGAAAGCCTACTCGATGAATGCAACCGAATTATATAGTTTCGCTCAGTGGTCCTTACAGAGATTGGCCTGCCCTCAGCATTTAAACACTCCTGGATCCTTCAGCAAACATGCTTCAGCCTTCAGGATTGCCAGGCCCTGAGTCTTGCCTTCAGGCCAGCTCTAAATCCTACACGGACCTTCTTTTCAGATTGATTGAGCTTTGCACCATTATCTTCATCCATAACTGTATCAGATTTTTTCGAAACCAAAACTTCTTCGTTCATAGGAGAACCAGGAGGCTTCATCTCCGAACCAAACTCTTGGTTCCCTGATACAAGCACTCCTTTTTCAGGTCCAGTCTCTTTGCCGCTCTCACCTGACTCATCCTCCGCTGGCCTTATCTCCCCCACTGCCTCCATGGGCATTCTACTTCCCTCCGACACATCCGAATCTGAACTTAAACCCAACATCCCACTTTTTCTCTCGTCTTCAACTCTATTTTTACCACGAATCTCCTCGTCTTCAGATTCAGAACAGTAGCTCCCACTAACATTAACTTTCCCAAATCCCATTCCAACATTCCGATCGTCCATCCTTCCCGAATTGTTCTCCTCAGCGGTTTGAAGTTTTGATTCTGTTCCGTCATGCTCATCAGTGGCCTTTCTCTTTCCAGAAACAAAACCGTTCTGGTCATTAGGGTCATGGGGTCCAGACTTAGAGAGTTCCACCGCTGCCCTTGCCGCTGCTGCCGCATAAGCTGCCGATTTAAAAGCTGCTTGCGCTGCATCAGCTACGTCCTTGTATTTTCTCGGTGTATTCACTGAATCTGAAAAACTCTCCATTTTTTCCATCACTTCCTGCTGTTTGTGTTCTTTCTCCAATTTTCCCTGCAATTGTCACACGAGGGGTGGCATGTCAAGAAAGGTTCAAAATTTAATTTCACCACTCTGTTGTTTCGGTTAGCTAGGAAAAGGAAACATTTCATAAACCTAGCCAGAACATAATAGAAATGTCAAAAAGAACACGCGTAGGTATGACATCTCCGTTATTGGTGTCGAAACAACTCAACATTTGGTATTTTTCGTACAATTTTGACATGTATCAAAGCGTTTCGATAAGTGGCGGTAGAACCATTGGAATTCCATCATTCCACAATTCTTTTGTTCTGTCTCCTACGAAGCAGAAAGTTTTTTTGCCGTACGCGTTCCTTAATGTCACGAGAGAGGTGTCCGTGTCTATAACAGAAATCTTGTCAAAATTCTTGCAAATCATGGAGTTAGATATGTGTTGATCGAGAATACCTCTGCGGTCATGGAAGAAGCTTCCTCAAACTGCAAAACAATGTTGTTTTCGGAAGCAATTTCCTTGAGCACCTTCAATTTGTTTTCCAAGATTGGCTGTCTGGTTGACAGCTTTTGTATCACCTACAAACGCATAGATGAATCGATAACGCGTTTAGAAAAACAACATCCTGTCAATTCTTAATAACCGGAAACCAAATATCAAGATCGAAAATAGCGGCTTGTTTGAATACCTTAGGATTCACCCCGCAATTGTTGCGTAACTCGGTGGCACGAGCCACGAACTCCTTCCCGTATCGAGACGTGAAGATCGCTCGCATCTCTTGAAGCTCTGGAAATTCACCACACCTCGTGGATGCATACAACATGCTTGCTACTGCCTCCTTCAGCTCCTCCGGACATTCTCTACATGAAATCAACAACATGTCAGTAAACCCCCCAAAACAAATTAAAGAAAATTGAATTCATTGATTGAAACAAAAAGTCTGTAAACACGAATTTAAAACATAATTCGGATGTGTTCTGGGAACCATTCGATGCATGTAGACCATCTGCATTGAATGGCTCTGGACGCAGTTATTGTGTTTAAATTGGTGTTTATAGCATTGCTCTTGATTAAATAAACAGATTAAGGTACAGACTAGAGAAAGAAACTAACCTTTCGTGTTCGATGAGGTTGATCCTCTCTGCCATCAAATGACAATAGCCTTCCATCATAACAAATACATCCAACATATTCTGCTCCTTGACAACTTGTTCAACCTGTCCAAATAAGAACTAAATGAATCGAAGGAAAAAAGGCGAACGAAGATTTAAGCATGAAACTGGATCAAAAATCGGATCTTGTACTAATTATTATTCCTTTCACTAGTAGTTTGACCGACCAAATTTAACAAAACACGGGCATAGAGTTAGAGAATTAATTACCCGAAGGAGAGCTCGATCATGTTGGCCGAGTTTGAGGATGTGGACGACGTCGGACTGGGCGATGTTGCAGCGGGCACCGCGCTGGTTGCGGAGGATGGCGATCCGGGAAACGGAGAGGTTGAGGAGGGCGCTGAATTTGGAGGCGTTGAAGCTCTTCCCACGCATACCGTCAAACGGTTTCCCCATGCCCATGCCCAGCTGCTGCTGCTGCTTCTTTTTCTTTTACTACTTAATAATTCTTGTTTGATGAGTACTGTACTGTGCCTTGTTAATAGAGCTGTTTACTAAAGACAAGGGAACAAACAAACGAGCCTCTGCTCGCTAGAACCTTTATGATATGACGATTGTGTGCGGCACTGCGGTGGGTGTGAGTTTTTATATTCGTGGTTTAACGTGTGAGAGGGGGGTGGATTGCTTATGAGCTAAGTCTGTTGAAATTGATAGAGAAGAAGAAGACAATATTATGTAATTGTAATGTCAAATGTGGGGACAAAAAGAGCGTGAAAGGGAATAACGCGGTTGGGGAAGTGAAGGCCGAAGACCACACAGCTGGGTCCATCTCATCTGGCCTTTTGCTACCTAATAGTCAGAACAAACATATTATTAGGGGTGTTTGGCCGGGAGTCAATTTTTCAGCTTCTTTTTTTTTTATTTTTGAATTATGGTCAAAATATATTTTGAATCTGATAGAGTATTTAGATAATATGTGCAGAATGTATTCTATAGGTTTTTTTGTTAACCAAAATAAGAAAAGTGAAAAATAAGAAGTCAAAAAGCTCCTCCTACCCTCTTTCTCACTTCTGTTCTCTAAACCACAATTTGAAGAAATCATTCTGAAAAATACGTTTTGGTTGGCTCTCGCCAAACACTCAAAATTTAAAAATGTAATAAGTAGGGTGCCAAACACCCCCCTTAAATACTCCGTCCATCCTTACTTGGAGGGGAGTTGCCTAATTTAAGATTGATTTTTCACAGTAGACTTTCTTTTAAGAACGAAGGGAGTATAGCACAATGTGGGTGGACAATCTGTCAATCTGTATATAGCTCCGAATAGACTTACGCGTAAAATTTAATACTCCAAATTAATGTCAAATCATTGCATTAACAATTAAAGTTTTTCTACTAGTAGCTTTTTAAGGGGTTAGGAGCCTATTGGTTTTTAGATTTTGTAATAATAGAGTTTCACGAGCAGAAGTATAATCCAAATTTAGAAAGCTCATCATCCGGAAATGATTTTTATATTCTGTTTCTTTAGTGTTGGACTTTATCTCACATCGCTTATCTAAGCCACTCAAACTTGATTAATAAAATCTAGACGCTACTCCACCTATTTTTAATTGATTTTAGGTTAAAATCTTCTAAGAAATCTAACAAATTCATTCCGGATAGTGCGAATGATTAATAAAAGCAGTTCCAAACACTCAAAATTGTCAAATTCGTAATCTATAATGGAACAATTAGGCTCCCAAACAGGGAGCCTAAGTTGTTTCTCACTTCAATGGAAAAACAAAAGTGCCACCCAGAGGGCCAGAAGTGGTAAGTTGCAACTGTCAAGTAGGAGTAAGTTGCTTAATTTTTACTCCTACTTTTTTAATGTAATGTGAAACAATGGGAAGTCGCCAAGATAACTAACGCAGGAAATGACAATTAAGTTGATTTTACTCCTAGTAGGTGCTAAAGTTAGTTCTTAATTTTTAAGTAGCTATTTTCCGCTTTATGAGACAGATGATTCTCTTACAGTACATTACTTTTAATTAAAAAAATATTTATTTATTTTAGCTAATGGAACACACCATCATTTTGCATTCTTATGAGGGGCTTAAATATCACAAAACCACAGTCAGGGACCGTCGATCCAAGATGAACTGACTACACACGACAAAACCTCTTAGCCCACAGTTATATTTTCCAATGTTATAAAAGTCGCTAAGCGTTAGTTGGACGATCAACCATGTTTGACCTTCGAGGCCTAGTAATCGGCGATTAATTGACGCATAACAATTTGTCGGATCTAGTCGGATAGGCCCTACTCGCAAATTAATTCCAATTTTTAGAACATTGATTTTTTTTTTTTCCTTTGATCATTACCCCGTGCTCTCTCCGTCCCAATTTAAGTGTCTATTACGGTTTTGCATGTCATTTTCAATAGTTTATGTCTCTCAATATATATACTATGTTTTTAAAATCATTGTCTTATAGAAATAATTAAAATCTAGTATCAAACAAGATTCATATTGAATATTTTTAGCAATATACATTGAGAGAGATAAACATTTAAAAATGACACACAGAAGAACCGTAGTGGACACTTAAATTGGGACGGAGGGAGTAGTTATGTTCACACAATGATACTTAAAGTTTAACGCTATAGTATGAACAATTAGAGTAATCTTATGGGTACAATTGTGGATTAATTCCTTGTTCATTGAACTCTTCTCTTGCGATTGGTAAATTCTTAAATTTAGAATTTCTTACCAAAAATCTCATCCACCGACAGACTGGAAAAAATTACGGCGCTCCACCAAAAGCAGCCATGACTTTCGCGCAGAGAGAGAGAGAGACCTGGTCCTATTGAAAGCGTAGATATGAGAGAGAAGTGTCAATTGGTTTCTTTCCGCGTAGTTTCCCAATTACTCCCACTTTTTCTTTTTTCTTTTTTTCAATCGGTAGAAGAAGTAATTTTATTGGAGTACATAATACAAATTCAGGACATTACATCAATCGTGAGAGTCCACGAGACAATCAAGCCAACAACTCAACTAATACAAGAAAGCAGCTCATCATAGGGTAGAAAAACAAAGAAAGAAAGAAAGGAAAAACCCTCCAAAGAAAGAACACACACACAATTAAAGATACTCGAACTTTTTACCTTCTAATTAAATACAAGAGTTCTGAGTCTTCTGACTAACTGATCCAGCCCAATTGGTTCAATTACTCCCCTTGTAACCTCAAAGAATTGGAAAATCCTGAAGCCTCCTCGATGTTTCTTTGATGCAACAATAAGAATAATCACCTATTATTGATTGGAAAAAGAAAAAAAAAAAAAAAAAAAAACCTCAAAGAATTGAAGATCGTTTTGTCAATGAGAAACCCCACTAGTCGCCTCCCCTGTGGACCCATCACACCAAGTACCAAGTTTCAATGGGTTATTTATTTTTATTTATTTTTAATCAACGGCAAATTTCATACATTTCAAAAGTTTGTTGATAAAGATTACATCACAATAACCAAGAGAGAACCAAAACACGAAACTCTAACACATGAGATACTATACAAAAGCACTTAGGCTAATAGGCTCTATGACGCGTACTGTTAAGGCAGACTAATATGAGGTGTTGGCATAGAGTCCACCGTCGACTTGATAGTAGAGAATCCAACGGGAACCAGCTCAAACCACAAGGCATGAAGCACCGATGCAATCTTAAAGACCTGCCAATCTATTCCCATAAAGGACATCACCGGCCGACTCTTGGTGCGAGAAATCTCTGATTGAGTCAGTTAGTTCTCGCAACCACGAGCGAAGGACGCCACTCCTGTACATACCCCCGCTAACACGGCAAGGTCCAGTCTCGGGGAAGCTAAACGCTGACAAGGCCAAACCCGCAAGACCACGGCAAGTGCAAAAACAGACTCGGTCAAGAACCCAAAACAAACAAGTAATCTCTCTCTCTAAAGGAGAGCCTCTCTTTAACTTTCTAAACCCTAGCCGTCGCTTCACTACTCTCCTCCTCCCCTCCCTCCCCCTGAATAGGGTGGCGGGGGCGAACTTCGTCTATCTCTCTCTCTCTACTTTAGATCTATTCCCCTGATTTCTGGGAGTTTCGATGTTGACGGAGCCGGTTGTTGCCAGCGTAGTCAGCCTGTATGCTTCTTTGTCCGATCTTCCTCATCGTATGCTCTTCTTTTTTATCGTCTTGCAGTTCCATTGACATTATCAGGCCGACCCTGTTCTTGTCGTTATGGGCGTCACATAGGTTTGAGCCCTGACAGGGGCGTAGTTTCTTAGGACGGAGATAGTAGTTGGTGATGCTGTACGATGGGGTGTGGCTGCTGTGCTGATTGTGGTTCTGTTCTGTTGGCGTTTATATATGGGCGGCTTGATTTAGGTGTGATGATCTGCTGTAGGTTTTTTGTTTTGTTGATGTTTTCTCAGTTCTTTCTGTTTTCTCCCCCGTTGAGGGGGCCTAACCTCTACATGGGTTTTTTTTTTTGTTGGAATATGCTTAGCTAGTGTTGCGTTGATCGAAGATGTTTTCCATCTGTTTTGCGCATAAGGTTGTGTGAGGTCTTGAATATTATGCGTGGTGTTTAGACCTCTATTGTGGTTGCTATATTCCCTCTTTTGGGATGGCTACCCTTTCGTTGTTATTCCTTTGTCATAAATGAATATCATCCTATCGATTGACAAAAAAAAAAAAGAACCCAAAACAGAAACGCAACAGTAATCACACGACCACCAAACTACACAAATAATTATTACCCACCACCATCACCCATCGAATCTAGGGAAAACCAGGCCGGGACAATAATCTGAACTGATGAGGACTTCGCCGGAGAAGAAAGGCACAAAAAATTGCCTAAAGTACCAAGTTTCAATATGATAGGAGTTGTAAGTATTTTATTCCCATGGACTAAAAAAAGTACGATCCACCAGCCTCATATACACACTCCATTATATTAGATTGCACGAAATCAAATCATCAAAGAAGTCACATGATATATATAATAAAAAAAAAAAAAAAGAGGAAAAACGATTTTCACACCATTGTTTATCCATTTGCACTCCCTTTTTGGTCATTGCCCACGTGAAATTATCAAATTACTCTCAATATGTAAGGAAATGTAGAAGTAGGAATCGGTCCCTTTTTGGATCCAGTGGTTCTTCAAACCCCCTTGATACGAAGTTATTCACCCATCTTGACATTTTGGCCCGGGCTACTGAGTGGTATTTCTGGGTCCAGTCTACGAAAGGGTCTTCTCAACAAACTGCTTTGGTAGGTTGGGAACACCCCCCAGTCGGGCAAGTTGGTGTTTAACACGGACGGGGTGGTGGGCAGTTTGCGTAATGCGGCTGCTGGTGGATTGGTGTGTGATCATCGCGGGAGCTTCATATTGGGTTTCCAAAGAAATATTGGGGTTTGTTCTAGTTTAGCTGCAGAGTTGTGAACCGGGATCTCCTGGATCTCCTGTCCGACCCCAATCTGCATAGGAGCCTGTCCCACCCTCTTGGCCGTTGATCTCGCAAATCAACGGCTGAGAAATAGTGCTCGGCACACCTCAGCCGTTGATTTGCGAGATCAACGGCCAAGAGGGGGTAGAACAAGCCCTGTTTGGATTGGGGTCGGAGAAGATCTCGGTCCAGAGTTGCGGGGGATTAGAGATCGGCTTCAGTTGGCTTGGGATAACAATTGTTACTATTGTGAGAGATGCGTGCATGGCAGTGAATTCCATATAAGATCAAAATCTTCCAAGTTCTTACCCGTTGAGCGCTTTGATATTCGATTGCAGGTATCCCATGACGTTGCTTCCGGCAGTAAAGCTCAAGCATAATTTCAGAGAAGCTAATATTTGTGCAGGCATCTTGGTGAAGAATGCTCAGAATCTGCCGCTTGGATTTATTTCTTTTTTTCTCATTCCATCTGTTTTGTCTTTTCAATTTCAATAAGACTTTATAGGGATTAAATATCTCAGACTTATCCGTATCACTTAATCTATGCTGGTTCGTTTATGACAAAAAAAAAAAAAAAGAATAGTAATTTCACGTGAACAATGCTAAGAAATGAGTCTATAGAGATAATAAAAGAGGAGATGTGAAAATCATTTCCAAAAAAAGTACAAGTGAATAATGTACTTGCAATAGCATTGGAGATAAAAGGAGAGATCCAAGCCAAATTTGCTTGGTGGACCCAATTAGTGGGAGAAAATCTTCAATGCAATGGTTATTTGTAACGCATCTCTTATATGGTGTGAGACCCACACATACATGAGGCCCACATCATGTGAAGAGCTATTTCAACCATTATAAAAAAAAAAAAGAAGAAGAAGAATATTCTTGGAATTATTTTCTTGCAGCAGACATTGTCCCTTTAAAAAAAAAAACAAAAAATTCTGATTTAAAAAAAAAAAAAAACTGTCTCAGTTCAAAAAAGAAATACAAAAAACAAAACAAGCCTTTACATTGATAGAGCTTCTGGAATCGAACCAAAGAAAGGGATTGTCAACTGCACAACCCCACCAGGCATTTACTATAATCATCTGGCACGTGCTGTAGTAATATAATTACTGCTATTGTTGTGTTTGTCTAACACAAGACTAATCCTCAACCAGAATAGCCCAACGCTGTAATTTCCTCATCAATTGTAGACCTTAGAAATTCTAATATTTGACTCCTACGCGTTACATCCACCTGGGTGAATTCGCGGAACAATGGATTTACAGAGATGTGGATTCAATGCAACCAAGACCCAGGACGGGTCCTCGGTGTTACGGACTTTAAAAAAAAAAAACAGAGAGAGAGGCGAAATCATCTTCAGTGCTTCACTATCATTTATAACATCAAAATACTTTAGGATCTTGAATTTCTTGGACTTCTCACAAGCAACAAACTTTTTTTTAGATCTAGAGCTACAAACTTCTATGAAAATCAGCAAAGGGTGTACGAGTATTTGAGACAGAACTACACAAAATGAAACAAGAATAACTTCTGTCCAACTTTGGGCAGAACTAGTATTTTTGACTATTTCCTTTTGCCTCTCCAAACAAACCACCACCCTTTAGCAAGCAGTAACTACGCTTAGAATAGCAGGATGTTCGACAAGATTTGGGAAGGAACACACCTTCTTTTGCTTATCTTTTACCTTTTATCTCTAGTCTTCTATAATACATGACCAAATTCATGCCCAGACCATCTGGCATATAAGGTGGTCTAAATAAACAATTGCAACTGAAATTCAACGAATAACAAAAATAACCTCTCTTTTTTTCCTGATTTCTCTACCCTTCATGGAGAAACACACCAAACCAATTACAATCTTGGTACTCCGTCCAGAAACAATGAAACTAGACAAGGTAAACAGGTTAATGCAACACGCATCCACCAGTGCCTTCCCATCACCATTGCATTACTTGGCACCACGCGTTAAGCACACCCCACAGGGACACATCCTAGTGCACATCCGACGAATTGTTCGATTGACGACAAAGCAAAGTACTTCAAACTTGAAAATCTTATTAGAATCCCAATATCAACCAAAGATGGTGCTACAACAAACAACGGCATTCTTTCCGGCATGCCATGACTATGCAATCCACTATCCACAGACCACAAGGTTGAGTAAAGTAGCATTACACCGAATTTTCTCCAGTCAAAAAGAAAAGAAAAAGAAAAGAAGTAGGATAGTAAAATCGCCAAAAACAGTGCATTAGGATCGAAATTAGAGCACTCAAATTCTAGTATAAATTGAACAGTCACTAAGATAGAGTCAAAGATAGCCCCTTTAAGAACATCCTCAAATGCCTAGTAAAAAAGGGCAAATCAAGTCCTGAAATCAGTACAATCATCTTCGCCTAGGGAGTCCCGAGATACACTCGTCTTGCATCACTTGGCAGCCAACCAAATGAAGACTAACACTTGGAAATATTAATTGAGCACATCAAACGATCAAGTTTAACCAATAATAAATACATAGACCTCGAAGGAAAAAGCCCATTTTTTGCAGCTAACTTACAGCCAACAACATAAGAACAATAGTACAGCTTAAAACCATCAAAAGAGGAAATTAAGTCTACTAGCAACATACAAATCAGCAAAAACATACAAACAATCAAGTTAAACTTGAACTTCAATCGACAAGTTCAGAGACTCAAAATACAGGCCAATTGAATATTACAGCTAGACTATTTCCTTGTTACCAACCTATACATAAATCTGACAACAACAAAAAGAAAAGGTCACTCCCATAAACATGCTCGCATATAGGCAATGTGCCAAGCTAAGTACAGATTCAGCTACGATAGAGAAGTACAGCACAATATGAACACACAAGGTGCAGGACACAACAATTAATCGCAAATGTATAGATAAACATGAACTCTAAATAATTATATATAAGTATATGGAAGCAGTGAGATGCCATTTTTCATGTTATTTGTAGGTGGAAAGCGAATGCAAACGTGAAGTACTATAATACATTATACAGAAACTCTATTAGCAAACAAGGTGCAGTTTCAGGCTTTCAAGTTTCAAAACTACGCCCCCTCTCCTTTTTAAAAATTATGCATTGAAGAGTGTGCACTCTCATTTAATGTCAAAAAAGTGAGGGGCATCATTGGAAACTCAAATCTTTATGGTAGTAATTTTTTTTTTTTGGTAGTAGTAATTATTGTCTCCTTAAGAAGTTGGAATATCAAAAATTGGACAAACAAATTGGGACGGAGTATTTATAACGTTGCCATGTGTTATTTAATTGCCCAGGTGATGAACATTTGCCCCCAAAAGCGTCTGATGCATTGAAGAGTGTGTCCTGTCTTGTTCTAAAAAGGTTCGACTTCGTGAATAATGAACATTGTCCCGGTCCATTTCAAAGCTGGAATATTCTAGGAAGTGACCGTGCTTCCCTAGATTCACGCCATTCTCACTTTCCTCCAAATATACCAATGGTCACAAGCTGTCTCAGTGACTGGATCAAATCAGAGCACTTTCTTCTGATATAAGAATCGGACACTCTATGTGATGCATAAAATTCAACATCAATTGTTTGAATTAAAGCATAGTCTCCTGATTATTCTCCAAGCTGTATGGTGACCCGTACAGTATGCTATACCAATTTTGAAAGGATGGCCATTGATTAAATTGCAATACGATGTTTCCCTTTTAAAGAGGGAGAAAGGGAAGTTTCAGATAACTGGCTTGTGGTATATTATTGGAAAGTTCCAGATGACCTTATGCTAGACCATATATTTCTAGAAAGAATGAACATCAGCTACATAAGGAAAGTCTTTCTAAAAAAAAAGCTTGATCATAAGACACAAATGTAACAAAGTTGTAATAGCAAAGAATTACAGTAAACAGCATTCAATTTGCTACAAAAAAGGACTCAGAGAAAGAGGTAAAAACAACAAGAAGACATGGCAATGACGATAACAGTAAATAGTTCTCATTCATCCGAAAAAGGACACAAAAGAAAAAGGTAAGATGTGACATACCCTCCATTCAACAAGACAGTCCCGGAAAAATGAGGAGCCTTCGGAGGGCTCGGACTTCAGAGGATGGAGACTTCGGAATACATCAATCTTGATTTCCTCCACACGTTGAGAAAATGTCTGGAACTGCACATTAGATTCCAATACCATATATTTCAACACCGTGTACCCACCAAGGCACCAATTCTCTATAATCCAAGAATGACAAAACAACTGTACAAATCGGGGATTAGAATGGTTATATGGTGCTTCTTTCTTTCTGCGTGATTGCGAGGAAATTGCAGGGGGGAAAAATAAGAGAAATAGGAGTAACATACAAAGAAACAACTCATAATAAAACGAAAAAAAGACCAATAAAGTGCTAAATTCTGAATTAGAAATTTAGAACATATCAGTGGATAGCCGTACATTGTCCATGGGGTGTTGACTTGAACACCCATAATTCGAAAGTATCAATAGACAAAACTGTTATAGTTATCTTATTAGTGGTTCACTTAATATTTTGACAACCCTAAAAAACTTATATATGAACACTCTAATGTCTGGCTATTCAAATTGGAAAATACTAATCAATAGTGGAAGTTTAGAACCAATTTTGTTAACTACAAATCTTTCTTTTCCGGTCAAAAAAATTTTGTTACTGCAAATACAAGCTTTTTAAATTGAACAAGAGAAACACTGAAACACCAGTTTAACTTCGACCAATCCAATCACTTAACTAGTCTTGGCAAACACGAAAACTTGTTGGCCGCAATTGTAGTATTGTGTCCCAGTCTTATTATCAGTACATTTACAAAACACGTGTTGGAGTTCCTTTTATTCATTAATAGACCGATAATATTCAAATTACATAATGACAACCCTAAAAGAAATTTCTGGAGCCGCCACTGGAACATATACGCAACTCAAAAAACGGGAAGAAAAAAAAAGACCAATACCAAGTGCAAAATTTCGGAAATATAGCAATTTTACAGGTTCTATCTATTGGTTGCAAAGAAACAGGAGGAAAACCAGCGCACAAATGGGAAAATGACGGCCTATGAAGTGTTTTGATAATTAATACCCGCCAAGGACATTTTCAGCATTAACAAATGTTCTAAGCATGTCCTTGGCGGGTATTAATTATCAAAACACGTCATTAGCCGTCATTTTCCTAGCTTAGCCGTCATTTTCCCATCATACATCAATCACAAGACGCAAGGTTGTTCGCAGGTCGGGTATCATTGGTTCGGGTTTCACCCCGACCAATATTTGGTTTCACCCGACTGACAGGACTCATCAGTGTTCATAGAGAGAGAGGGGGATTGTTTTATAACCTAAATTCTGCACTTAAAATTGAATTAGTTAAATAATGAGTGATTCAGTAGTAGGTTTGATAACCATATTTGCATTACTTAACAAATTATAAGTGATACATAAAATGTAAGCTAAAAATTTCAGAAAAATTAAGTACTCCCTCTGTCCCATTTTTGTTGTCCATTATTCTGTTTGTTTCTTTTATGTCTTTTAGTTCTATAATACAAAATTATAAAAATTATTATTGATTGAAAGATATAAGCAATTAAAAAATGACATGCAATTCAAAAATAGACAATGAAAATGGGACGGAGGAGTAGCTTTTTAAGCTAATTAATTCTTGCTGAATTTTTATATATTTGCATTTAACCACCATACCACAACCACTCCCACCACCACTCACCACCACCATCAATCCTCCACTACCACTGCTACTTCACAATCATCACCAACAATCCACCACCTCCACTGCCACCACCACCACCCCTCCACCACCACTTCCACCCCCTCCTCCTCCTCCACCTCCACCTCCACTCCACTCCACCGCCACCACCACCACGCCGCCACCACCACCACCACAACGCTACCATTGCACAACCATCACTCCACCGCCACCACTCACTACCACCATTACCCCACCATCACTCCACTGCCACCCTTACCCCACCATCTCTCCATTGCCACCACTCCACCATTGCCACCATCACTCGCACTCCATTCCCACCCTCACCACTCCACCACCATCACCACCACCACAATCACGACTCCACCGTCACCACAAGTACATTATAAGTTTATAACTATTAGAAAATTAAGAGAGAATCATAACTAAAATTTAATTCATCAATTTTTTAATTCAGTATTTGATTTGTTTATCAAACAGTTTTAACAGCTTAAAAAACTCAGCATTCAGCTTTCAACACATAATTTTTTAGCTTTTAGTTTCAGTTTTTAGTTTAATCAAACATACCAGAACAATTACACAAAAATGTGTATACATGTTTTGTACAAGAAGGGTTTATCAACCAAAAGAGAGGCATGACTTTAGAGTCAATTAACATATATATATATATATAGGAATTTTCAAGTGAGGGATCCCTCATTTTTTTAAGATGAGGAACTTTCATTTCCCGATAAAAATTTGAAAATCCGAGCCGCTCAATGTGTGCAGAACGTGGTTTTAAGGGTAACTGCGAGAAATCAGCAAAAAAAATGACCGGGAAGGGCTTCATCCGAGCAGTTTTTTTTGAACCGTTCAATGAAAACTGCTCGGATG
>BPLS01000137.1:912289-945404 GCA_019656275.1 Rhododendron kiyosumense
CTCTCTCTCTCTCTCTCTCTCTCTATATATATATATATATATATATATATATATATATATATATGTAAAAGAGAGTGAGGTGATCCAGTTTAAAACTCAATTAAATAGTACTAACGATTAAGGCGAGAGATGATAGACAAAAGCTAAGCTTTTGGATGTTGTGATTTCGCCTTTCCAGTATAGCAGCTGGTGAAACTCCGTGAATGGGCGGGCAGAAAGTTTAACACACTGGTATTGGTAGGCAATGAAAGAAGTAACTAGTCCCCAGTACTTTCTCCAAAAGGTTTGAACACTGTTCTTATCTTCTCAGTTCATTTGTTTACTGATGAATAAAGTAATAAACTAAAATTTCAAACCTTCAGTCCTCAAAAAGAAGAAAATAGATAATACAGGAATGAATTGGGCTTTGGTTGGTCTTAGTAGATTGGAGGAGTCACTGTTACAGTACTTTGGAAAACCTAAAACAAGCATGGGCTTGTCCTACCGATTAGGTGATATCTTAGGATGTCACTGATAAGCAATATAAATAAAATACACACGAACACGAGATCCCCACATGATAAACATTACCTCAACAAAAAAATAAACATGCATGGACAGGAGAGATTCACCTGATTTAGCCAAAACCAGCCTACGTCCACAAGAGAGAGATTTCACTATAATATATAAGAGAGGTACACATGTGAGACCCAAAAAATACCCAAACCTGACATCAATACCGAGCCCTGAAGTTATACAAACTTCTCCCCTCACCTGATGTCCCACAAGGAGCCCCAAATCACATAGGTTGGATAGGTTACCCGCCCTTCAGTATTTTGCACACCGCCTCCTCACAAGTGTTTTCCCGCAGCACCACCTGAAGGTGCCGCACCCTCCCTCTCTCTCCCCATAGTTATGCTCTCTCACCCTCAAATGCCAGAGCTCACTGCCTTGTAGTATAATTAAGCCCATGGAGGAGCCTACTTCCAGAGCACTGTTAGTGCTTGTTTCCGGAGACAAATATCAAAAGCAACATGCAAGCTCCCCATGCAATTAACAGACTCAGTTCGGCACTTTCAATTTCCAAAGCCCCCTAATCTTGACTTCAAGCAGTAGTCACCACATTGGAAATTATCAATACATGCATCACATGCATTCAGATCCAAAAAAAAAAATATTACAAACATTAATATGGCTTAAAGCCATACCCACCATCCGGTCAGACATGGAGAAAATAAAACTCCGATCCTTGAGTATTTGAACCAATCCCAATAGCCACCTCATAAGTCAGATCAAGATGCAAACCTTGACACAACCAATTTGTAGAAGAATGATACTCCACATAAATTGCTTATCAATATCGTCCATTCATCTCATCAAACTAAGGCTCACCAACTTTGAAACCACAATGCACAAAATTTCATTGTTCCAATAGAAAACAGCTAATAATTGAAGATAAAGAAAACCAAACCAGTCCATATCATTATAGTTTCCCTGTCTAAATCTGAAATCCTGGAAAGATAAGTATCAACACTGATGGTGGGTTCACTAA
Source organism: Rhododendron kiyosumense (assembly GCA_019656275.1). Lineage (NCBI taxonomy): Eukaryota > Viridiplantae > Streptophyta > Magnoliopsida > Ericales > Ericaceae > Rhododendron > Rhododendron kiyosumense. Next base: position 913,821 of record BPLS01000137.1, read on the forward strand.
AGATGAGGAAGAACGATAACATGCTTTTGGGACAGTTCTTCGAGGCTCTTATGATTACCAAAACAAAGGATAAGTACGAGTCACACCTGGAAAACATAACACGAAAATACACTGAGCAGATAAAACTTAGGTACTTTATGTGAACCTACAAAAATAAAATCAAAATCAACTCTTTATTTAAATGTAATGACTTGGAATATTTCAAATTCTGAAGGATCTAAATACACTGAGCAGAAAAAATTTAGGTACTTTATGTGAACCTACCTAAGATGGAAAACCTAGAAGATAAATACTTTAGGAAGTGTCTGGGATCAGTATTTCAAATTCGCCAACATACCGAAACCCAAAAATAGAATTGACTTCATCCAATCCAACTAACAAACCCATTAATTTCCGAGCTAAGAATACGAAACCATAATTTAGTGGATAACAAAATAGCTTCTAGATTAGTCGACTTGGCTCCTTCAGAAACACCAGAATCCTCAAATGTGACATGCAATTTGTGAATGTAAATTTCCTGATTCCTTTCTACTCCAACAAATGACAAACAACGATAATAGATGAGCTGTAACATAAGACCAGTGAAATCAACAGAAGAAGCAACATTATAGGACTAATGAGATAGCAGTGGCTTGCTTTATTCATTTGGATTGTGTTATACAGACAATGACTTGATCCAACTTGTTATAGCCATTTTAATAGTTGATTTGTATACTACTTCCAGCTACACAATATTGAATCAAACCCATTTCTGCAAATTTAATTGGAACTTTTTGGTCAAGCTTAAAATGTGAAGTTTAATATTTTTCTTCCAAAGAAAAGTTATTAAAAAATTGCAATGATATTTTCAAAGACATGTTAACACAGTTCCCTTGCTTACAGATGTTGAGAGAAATAGATGATTGAGCTAGGATTCTCAGTCCACTTGGTAGCACAGGCCAGGTTTGTTTCAGGGCCAAGATAGAAAAGATGTGTTTGGGATTAAAAAGGAGCCACAAAACCAGATTTAGTTCAGGCCTTTTATTTTTTCAATTGTTGGGCAAAAAACCAGATTTGAAGCCACGAAACCAAAAAAAAAAAAAACCCCAAAAGAGGGCATAATAGTATTGAAACCAAGTCATATACATTGAACAGTGGCCACTCTATTTTGTTTTCATTCCATCTCCTTCTTACTGTCTCTCACCCATTCTAGCATAAATAGGCAAATACACACAAACACACATGCAAATCTGGGGAGGGATTGTAATCGAGACATACAATACCACTGCCAACGAAGATAACTTACTCTTAAGTTACGCCAGATATATGCATTGCAAATTGAGGCAATGGAACTTTTGATCAGATATATGCACTATGCAACATCTTGTACATAGCCATCCCATTTAACCCGAGAGTATGATCTTACACGCCACTACCACAAAACTTTTTTGGCTTATCTACTTATTTGGTCCTTATAAAATAAAATAGGCTCAATTTCAATTTCGTCCTCACAAATTTTTTGGTTTCAATTTTACGCTTCTAGTTTCTCAACGATTTCAATGTTACCCTTCCTGTCAATCTTGGACGGCAATAGCCTGAGTGGCAAATCGCGTGGGTGATTTGGCAAAGGATTGTGGGAACTCTTTTACCCATCTTTCCCCACCTCATAGTTGTAAAAGGCAAAAGGCGCACCGAGGCACAAAGTTCTGTTGGGCCTAAGGCGAGAGGCGCAAGGTGAGGCGCACGCTTTCTTGAAGAGGGGCGCACCTATACGAAAAAATAATTATTTTTGAAAATAATTGTGTTATGTGTGCTTTTTTGAAAGAAAGCATGTTTTTTAACCGATTTGAAAGAAGTGCGCTTTTTTGCACTTGGTCACTTTTCTCGCCTTGTTGCTTTTTTGCGCGTTTTGCTCGCCTTTTTCAAGTTGCCTCGCCGGGGGGTGTGCCTCGCCTCGCCTTGGGCCTAGGCGCGCCCCTTTAACAACTATGCCCCACCTCACCTATAAAACTAAAAATCCTAAGCCAAACCGTAAAAACTAAATTCCTAAAATCATTTGCCCCTAAACCCACCAAACAACAATTCCCATTGATTGTCATCATTGTAATCGTTATCGCAATATTTCCACACCCGAAATCTCTCTTTGGTTGATCCGCACGAGAAGTATTTTCTTCTCTTCCCATAATTTCATACACGAGAAGTATTTTCTTCTCTTCCCATCTCTCCCCTATTTCTTTACTCATTGGTAATTCAACAAGTTTGAAAAATTCTTCATCTTCGTCGAAAACCAACATGCAAAGACTGCATATCCAATACAATTTCCCATTTCTGTAAACACTTTGCCCCCAAACATCCTCCAATTGAACCCCAGTTTGGATCAAAAGAAAGGAATTTATTAACGGGGCTTCAATTTCCCTCCAATCCCCTGTTTCCGACGAGAAAATCTGGCACTCAATTTTCCCACCCAAGAAATCAATATCTTCGAAAAAGAAACACACCACCTTGAAATTTCCCATGTGGGACCCATCAAAAGCGAGACTTTCACATACCAAGGTTTTTGATTTATGCCCTGTGGGAGAATTCTATATTGATTGAGTTCAGACGATGTCGTTGGCGGGGTGGAGCGGCGAAGGGTGGTGATGAGGTGGCACCATGTTTTGGAGACGGGTTTCAATCTCCTGCAAGATAGCAATGGGACGCGGTGGAGGACGGCATCGATGAGGTCCGGACACAAGTAGTCAAAGGTCGTAGTTTCTCTCTCCTCCTCCATCGCAAGTTTGCAACAACCCAATTCGATCGAGAAAGAGAGATAGAACATGGGTATATACAGGTCATTTTATATAGTGTGTGTAGGAGCAGTTGGGGCAGAAGAGATTTGGTGGGTTTTACAGATGGGGGAAAATGAATTGGGGGTGAAGAGATGTTGGTCATTGTGCTGTGCTGTCTAAAGAGGGTCCCACAATTTCCAAACCGTTTGCCACTTAGGCTTTTGCCATCCAGGACTGACGGGAAGGATAACATTGAAATTGTCGAGAAATTAGAGGGGTAAAATTGAACAAAAAATTTTGCGATGACGAAATTGAAACCAAGCCTATTTTGTAAGGACCAAATAAGTAGATAAGCCAACTTTTTTTCTGATTGGCTACTAACATAATACTTTAAGTCATAACATATTTTCTCCAGTTTAGAAGTTACACCTCTATATGCTTGGTTGCTGAGAAAAATCGAACCAATTTTTAATGAATGATCCTTCTTTCTTTGTAAGATTTGGGACATTACAAAACAAAACACCCCTTAACAAACTCCAAGTATTGTTAATTTTAGGCTCTAATCACTGAGTTTTCATCAGCGTATATATCAACTAATCACTTTTCCTTCCAACAGATTTTCCAAGCATCCAAACAATTCAACAAGCAAAAGGATTTAGCTCACTTCAGAATATAATTCTGTTTCGGATGAGTTAACATGAAACTTAATATTCACTAAAAAATCGAAGCAAACTAATAAAAAGCAAACAAAAGCCGATTGACATTCGAGAGAATGATATCACAATATATCAGAAATCGAAGCAAATCATCATATTTTCAATAAAAATAAAACACACGGCTATGTGCATATAAAGGCCCAAAATCACCTCTAGTTATATGTGTCGTGATCTAAGGTTTTAGTTGTTACCGTATACAGATGGTATGCAAATCTGGGAGGGTGGATTTAGTCCAATGCTTAACCACGGTAACCTATGATGCACGGACATGGACAACGACACGGGAATTCTAAAATAATGGGGACACGGACACAACAGGGGATACACCATGTGTATATTTATTTATATAAATAAATAAATAATTATAGTTTGACACCAAGGAATTTTTTTTAAATTACAATTTTGTACCAAATTTTAAAACAAATTACAGTTTGACCCCCGATTTTTTAAAAAATTACAGTTTGGCCCCACCAGTGTCCCCAACCGTGTCCCCCCATGTCCTAGCCGTGTCCCCGTAAAAATTTAAATTAGATTATGGGACACGCCACGTTGCATGTCCTATACGTGTCCCTGCCGTGTCCCCGTGTCCGACACTGCGATACGTCAACCTCTAGAGGTGTCGGTGCTTCATAGGCAGTAACTGAACCCGGCAAATACATACTAGCAGTAGAATGATTAGCATCTATCTACTCAAGGAAAATAAAATGTTTTTAAATGCACTAGCATACACTCTCAAACAAGCATTCATTAAAGTGTAAAAACATGATGTCAAATTTGAAAGTGAAGTCATATAAAGTCTGCCAAATTCACCGATGTAAACAATCCTAACTCCTAACAATTGTGAGCGCACAAAAAACAAGGGGAAAAAGTTGAACTTATCTTCGTTGACAAATTGATGTTGAAAATGGATTCAAGAAGCACGTTTTAAGTTTTAATTGTCTAGGGCCTATGTGTTGATATACATTTTTTGATAACTAAAAATCATATGGACTGGTATGTCAAGGGTCCTGCTTTTGATATCTATAAATAACAGAAGCCCGTAAACAAGCCAAACTAACAGAAGCTAAAAACAAATATGAGATAGGGCATTACCTTCACAGCCTCAAGTGGTGAACGAGAACATTAAATGGCGCCCAAGGATGAAGTGGTATTTCTCTGTTGGACAAAGAGGTAAACAAAAAAGTAAATGGAAGAAAACAAAAGGAAAAAGATTTAAAAAAAAAAGAGAGAGAGAAAGAGAGAGAACAAAATAATACGGTGTACGGCAAACATTAATCTGCGGATTTATCCTTCAAAGAATAACATGAAGCAACTTGAATGACAAGACAGTTCAAGACATGAGTTGTATTGTTCCTCTGTGCAGTATGATGAGAGTGCTAATTGGAGAGGAAAAATCTCTTAAGTCGTTGACAATTAAGTTGTGCACAGATCAATGATAGGGAACTACCAAATGCACACACCAACATCTCAATATAGTGAAAAGAAAGAAAGCTAAAATGGTTAATTTAAGTTGAACATAGACTAGTGGAATAGCAGGGAAAGACCAACATGTTAAGTCTCTCATAATGCATCGAGTTAAACTCTCTCACTCTCACTCTAGAATACTAGAAGACTCCCCTCTGCTTTTCTATCTAGGGTTTCTCCGGCTTTTGGGGGGGAGGCGTCGCTTCCATCCTCTATCGTTGTTGTCGTTGCTACTTTCAAAGTATGCGTTGGGCCAGCGCTTGCGTCTGTGCTTGGGTACTTGATCCATGCTTTGTGGGTGGTTTTCCAGCATTGGAGACGGAGATCTGGGTTTGTGGTGGTGGAGGCAGAGCTGTTTTTCCTCAGTTTTTTCTTTTTGCAGGTGATGGTTTGGTGCTATTGCGGTGGCCCTCGGTGGTGCTCGACGGCAGTTGCTGGCTCTCATTGAACGTTTTAGGGATCCGAATTGGCGGGTTCACGGCGCTCTTTTGAGATTTTGGTTTCTAGCATTTCGCGACCGCAAGGGTCGCCGGCGGGCTTCGTCCAACAAGCTTCAGGCTACCATTGCTAGTCGCACCATCTCCTTTCTTCTCCGGTTGTTGTTCCTACTTGCCACTTCGTCTTTGCTTGGCTCTCTCTCCCGTCTTGGTGATCGGTTGCCGCCTGTACTGTTGGGGCAGCCGGTTTGGCTTAACGGCAAGTTGCTCTCGTGGTTGAGGGAGAAGATCGTGTGTCTCCACTGATCTTACTCCTGGGTTCGATCGGGTTCTTGGCCTAATGGCTCATGAGGCAACGGCGGCGGTCGGTGGTTCCGGTGGGACCTTCTGGCTGGCTGCTGGTGGGGTGGTGTTGTGGCGGTGGGCGGCGTTTAGGGCTTAGACGGTTTTGGTAGTAGTGGTGTTGTTTAGGGTTTGTTGGTTGGTTTTTGGGCTTTACTAGTTAGGCTTGTCCCATGTTTTTTGGGCTTTTAGGCCTCTGGGGTGTTTGGATTGTGTCCCACATGTTTTAACTGTTTTATTCGGGCTTTTAGGCCTTTTAGGTGTTGGGACTTTGTCCTCTTAGGGTGTTGCCTTGGTTGGTATCTTGCCAATCAAGAGTTTGGGTCTCATATTGGACTTTGCCTTCTCTCCTTGTCCTTTTAATCTTTGTATCTTCTTCGAAGTTTAATAAAATCTCTTTTTCACCGTTCAAAAAAAAAAAAAAGGGAAAGACCAGCATTTTCAAAGTCCCAACATGCTAGAACTAGACACTACGAGAAATGATCAAGGTCATTAACATTTTAGAACAGAGAACAAAATTAAACACTTGATAACCAAATCTACTGCAACAAAATTTCATAGATGAAAATTGCAACATTATAGTTCCACTAATTACAAACACAACCCCCATATGATCCATCATACTAGCACCTGGTCTTTAGCAAACCCTAGAGACCACGTGGTAGTTTAGTTAGCTCAACATGTTCATACGAAACATATAACCAAAATGGTAAAATATCAGATGTTGCAAATTAAATGCATTATCTGTCCATGCAGGTCTTGCGTATTTGTTAACCGGCAACCACCACAGACCTTGTGACACACGTGCAAACACCACCGTAAAAAATAATAGTTCAAATATCAACCCATACTAATGCATGAAGTGAGAATTGCCAAGATGTTACAAAGGAAAGCCAGCAATTCGGAGACCTGGTATCATTTTTCATACCTTAGCAAAATCAATTAAATGTACTCCTTTCATAACAGCCCTTGAAAGGCCATTTCATATGTTTTTTTGTCTGACCACCTTCCACATGAAGACCATACTCGAAAATACACAAGTGTTCTATTTGTATTCATTCTCTACACTGTTAAGGCATCTACATTTTTTGGGTATCAAACCCACGTACAACGGTAGAAACAAGTTGACAAAGGGATGAAACTAACTGGAGAAATCTAAACAACGACGATGCGGCCAATAACCACAGGCACAATGCATTCCATTCAAATGCATAACGATCATCTAAGACACTAGGGGAAAATAGACTAATCTCAAACCAAGCTCAAAAAACAGTATACAGAGAAGCAATTGCTAAAAATAAGGGTTAAGCACCTACAAAATACAAGGACACAGCTAAATATTGTTCGACCCCTAACATATTAAAAAAAATAGAACACACAAAATGAAGTGAAACATAGTCCAATGCTTAACAGCAGGAGCTGCAACAGCAACAACAAAGTAGCGGAAGGAAAAAAATGGTAACTGAACCCGGCAAATACACACTGGCAGTTGCATGATTAGCATCTATCTATTCGAGGAAAAAAAAATGCTTTTAAAAAAAATAGCATACACTCACACTCTCAAACGATCATTGATTAAAGAGCAAGACCATGATGTCAAATTTCAAAGTGAAGTCATATATTCAGCCAAATTCACCAATGTAAACATTCTCCTAACGATTGCGCACACACAGAAAGAAAAAGTTTAACGTCTCCTGGTTGACAAACTGATGTTGAAAATGGATCAACAAGAAAATTTTAACCCTCTAGGGTCCAATGTGTTGATATGGTTTTTTGTGATAAGTAAAAAACATACGTTTTGATACGTCTAGGGTCCTATGTTCTGATATGTTTGTCAATGCTTAGCAGTATATAGCCATGTCAAACAGCCTAGATTCACCATGATTATAACTCATTAAGCTTTACTGTGAAATTAATTGACCATAAAAACAAAATTGATTTTTGGAGAATATACATTAGATTGCTTCTTTTTTTCAATCCAATCTAAAAAAGTGGAATATGATTTCATTTTCTTTTCATACCTTCTACTTTTCATTTTCTTCTTCCTATGAAATCAAAGATCCAAACAAAACGTTAATGATTTTTATCATCAGCTACAAGAACTCAAGGTTTGGGAAAGTCCTGGTAGATATTCATGGAGATGAAGTAAAATGTTTTTTATGTCCTAATAAACAAACAAGAAATGTTTCTAGTGTTAACAAATAGTACCTATTTAGCAGGTGGGCCACATGACATGGCTATTAATCCATCGAGAACGTATAAGCCCCACAAGCCAGTTGCGCACTTATAGTACTTATTCTAAGGTGTTCAAGAGCCAAAATAGACTTGACTCTCTCTCTCTCTCTCTCTCTCTATATATATATATATATATATATATACACATTTTTTGAGTTTAGGAACCGTATCTCTCTCTCTCTCTCTCTCTCTCTCTCTCTTGAGTTTAAGAACCGTAACTGTATCCCCACTCTCTCTCTCTCTCTCTCTTGAGTTTAAGAACCGTAATTGTATCCCCGCTCTCTCTCTCTCTCTTTTGAGTTTAAGAACCGTAACTGTACCCCCACTCTCTCTCTCTCTCTCTCTCTCTCTCTGTATCTCCCTCCCTCTTTTGAGTTTAAGAACCGTAACTGTATCCCCACTGCTTATCATTTTGGCTATATCACTTTTTGCCCAACTGTTCGGCAGCTTTCAACCTTATGAAAGCAATGTTAATCTCTTACAAGCCTAGTCTAAGTCCAAATATGGCATAGAAAACTCAGCTAATCTAACAAGAATGAAAAAGACAGACCAAAAAGAAGGAAGTTGAAATGAGAGAAGTTAAAGAGGGGTCCCATCTTATGATGGTACTTATGCATAGCTAACCAATGTTTGTTCCATTTGGATGAATGAGGCAATGGATGTTAAGGTGGTATGTCACTGTCTCAGGATGATTTGGTGATTGGGACAGTGTATCAAAGAAAGGGTAATAAAGAACCAAGAATTTCTACGCTAGGAAAAACTCTACTTTCACTTAGTAGAATTCAAATCCATCGTGTCGAATTTTTAGCAGCCTCGAGTAGCCATCAAGTTGAGGCAAATAGATAACCAAGTGGTCGGGCAGGTGACATTATTTACAGGCTTTCTAAAAATAAAATCAAGGATGGCCAAAAAGAGCCAAAACCAGCCAAGAATAAAATAAAATTAAACAAAGGTAGTGTCTTCTAATACACGTCCTTTGAGAGAGAGAGAGAGACGAAAACGGTTGAAGGCGAGTCACCAGTTGAATTGCAACTGCGGGACGCGATTTCCGCCAGTCCCGGCCGCCCTGTCCACCCTTCTCTACCTCCACCACCTCGTCCTTCAGGCCCGTCGACTTCTACCCTTTCCATCCCCTCCGCCGAATCGCGACGAAAAGCAGATGAAGAACCCGACATCGCCAATTGTTTGCCCTCAGGTTTCGTTTTCTTCTTGCTTCCCTTTCTTTTGGTAGCGCCTTTTTGTGTGGATCTTTATCTAGTGTGATGGATAGTGTAGATCAATTTCCTTTGTTACGTTTGTCTCCTTTAGTTAAAAACCCTAAAAATGGAGAAATTCCTCAAAACCCTAACTCATCTCCTGGGATGAATGTACCGTCTGTGCTGCCCTATAATTCTGGCTTGGCTTATGCTGGGGTTAATTCTTCCCCTGTGGTTCCATGTCCGGAGATCGGTAAGCCTAAGTGGGTGGATGTTGCCACTCCTATTTTGGTCCCTTCTGGATCGTCTCGTATGAATCTGTCTTACTATCCCCCCGAAGTTCGAGATTCGAAGGTTGTGGTTTGCCCCCCTCAGGATGTGGTTGATCTTGGGTCTGACCGCTGGACTGGATGTGTTGTTGGCTACTTTCTTGATAAAAAGGCTCCGTTCCATCTGGTTAAGAGCATTGTTACAAGGATTTGGGAGAAGTTTGGAATTTATGAGGTCTTAGCCAACGATCAGGGGTTTTTCTTCTTTAAATTTTCTAAGGCTGATGCTCGTACTGTTATGGAGGCTGGGCCCTGGCATGTTGCTGGGAAAACTTTGATTCTCAAACCATGGGAGCCCCAAATGGTGTTAACTAAGGAGAAATTGAGCACTATCCCTGTCTGGGTGCAATTCTCGAAAATTCCCTTGGAATTCTGGACTGCACAGGGGCTTAGTTACATTGCTAGTGCCCTAGGTAAACCCCTCTATGCAGACGATATGACAGAAAAGGGGACGCGTCTCAGCTTTGCTAAGATATGTGTTGAAATTCATGTAGATACTCCTCTTCTGGATGTGGTTGAAGTGGAATATGCTAATGGAGCCTCTGCTTTTATCAACGTTCAGTATCCATGGAAGCCATCTCGATGTTCTGAATGTCATGTTTTTGGCCACACTGAGGCTAGTCATATGGTACAGCAACCTACGGCTGGTAGGCCTACTACTGCAGTCATTGTTTCTGATATATTACCTTTAGGGCCGGCTTCTGGATTACCTTTTGTTGATGCTAGCCCTGCTCAAATAGGGGTGGGCAGCTCTTTGGTTCCGTGCAAATCTCTTTTGATCTCTACGGGTATGGATCCTAGCTCCTCTGCTGTGGTAAATTCATCTAGTACTTTACAACAGGAGGATACTCTTTCTGTTTTTTCTGTGTCCAAGTCCAGGAAGAACTCTGGTCAAAAGGGGAATAATGGTTTGGGGTCACCTCCTCATGGGGAAGTTCCGACTGTTAATACTTTTTCCATTTTGGAGTCTACAGTGCCTTTGGATCTTCCAGATGTTTCTTCTAGGCTGGTTTCAGATTCTGTTATCATTCCACTTTCTGTGGGTGTTGGTCCAGAGGGTGGAGATAGTATCAATGTAGACCCTGCAGTTGGTGTTACTGACGGGGTTGCTCCTTTGGTGCTCCCTGCTGCTCTTGTTAAACCAATGGCTGAACCTGTGGCAGGAGTGGTGAGTGGGCAAGTGGAGGGTAGCTTTACTCAGCCTGTCCTTGTCTCTGTGGCTGCTACGGCAAGGAAAAGGAGGAATCGTGGAGCCTCCAAGAAAAGGTAGTGGTTCCTTCTCTTTTTTTCCAAATGCTTAAGGTTTGTGCATGGAATACTAGGGGTCTTAATAACCCTTTGAAGCAGAAAGAGGTTCTTTCTTTGGTTCATTCTCAGAATCTGGGATTGATTGGTTTGGTGGAAACTAAACTTCGTAGTGCTAATTTGGATTCTGCCATTAGACATTGTGTTCCTGCTACTTGGATGTATATTCATAATTGTGGGACTGATGTTGTTGCTCGTATTGTCATGGCCTGGGATCCTCAAGTTATGACTGTTTCTCTTCTGTTTTCTTCTTCACAAATTGTGGTTGCTAGGGTTGTTGGGTTGGTATGTCATAAGGATTTTTGTGTGTCTATAGTATATGGGCATAATTGTGTGGTGGCTAGGCGGCAGTTGTGGCATGATATGCAGTTGGTTGGTGGTGTAGTTGGGTCTGACCCATGGCTTCAAATGGGGGATTTCAATGTTGTTCGGCAAGCTAATGAGCGGCTTGAGGGGTTTGATAGGGCTGCTTCTACTGAGTTTAATGACTGTTTGAATTCTCTTGAGATGGATGACATGCTGGCAAAAGGGTTTTGGTATACCTGGACTAATAAACGGGGTGGTTTAGGGGCTAATATGAGTAAACTTGATAGGGCCTTAGTTAATCCTGCATGGCTGAATTTGTTTCTAGATTCTGAGGCCTGTTTCTTGGCTCCTGGAGTTTCTGACCATTCTCCTGTTATGGTTTCAATTGTTCCTGAGATAAGAAGGAAGAGGCCTTTTAAATTTTTTAATTTCTGGATGAAGCATGTTGCTTTTCAGGGGGTCTTGGCTATGTCTTGGAGTGATCCTGTGCTGTGTCAATCTTCTATGTTAAAGTTGAGTCTTAAGTTGAAGAGGTTGAAGGGTCCTTTAAGGGATTTCAATAAGCAGCATTATTCCAATATTTGTTCCAGAGTTGAAGCGGCTCGAGATACTCTAACTCAGCTTCAGCGGTCATGTTTTGCTAATCCCCAGGATGCTTCCTTGAATGAACAAGAGAAAGTAGCTATGTGTGCATTTATGGAGTTGAGTGCTGCTGAAGAATCTTTTAAGAGGCAAAAATCTAGGGTGCAGTGGCTTACTCTAGGTGATAAAAATACAAGATTTTTCCATCAGAAAATGGTTTCTCACCTGTCGCATAATAAGATTTTAAGTTTGGTGGATAGTCATGGTGTTAGAATGGAGGATCCAGAAGCTATCAAATCTGAAATTGTGGGTTACTATAAAGGTCTTCTTGGTTCTTCTTTTCAGGCCTCTAGTGCTTATGATGAATTGGCTCAAGCAGTTACAGCTAGAGTTCCTGAGGAATGGATGCATACTTTGATTTCCCCTGTAACTGTGGCTGAAATTCAAGTAGCTTTGAAATCTATTAAAGGGGATAAAGCCCCAGGCCCGGATGGTTACAATTCAGCCTTTTATCATCAGAATTGGGCTATTGTTGGTCCTGATCTAGTGGCTGCTATTAGTCAGTTTTTTCAGTCAGGGTTCCTATTGAAAGAATGGAACTCTACTGCTATATCTCTGGTTCCTAAGGTTGAAGCCCCTTCTACCATTAAGGATTACAGGCCTATTTCTTGTTGTAATGTTCCATATAAATGTATTACTAAAATTCTAGTGAATAGAATGCAACCTTTTCTTCCCAGCCTCATCAATCCCTGTCAGTCAGCATTTGTGAAAGGCCGAAGTATTGTTGACAATGTGTTACTAATGCAGGAGCTGGTCCGGGGTTATCATAAGGATCAAGGTCCTGCTAGGTGTGCCATGAAGTTAGACCTTATGAAAGCCTATGATTCGGTTGCTTGGCCTTTCCTTTTTGACATCATGACTGTGATGGGTTTTCCTGCTCTGTTCATCACTTGGGTTAAGAAGTGTGTCACCTCTGCCATGTTCTCTATTGTGATTAATGGTGAGCTTGTTGGTTATTTTCCTGGCAAGAGGGGTTTACGGCAAGGTGATCCTATCTCCCCCTACCTCTTCTTGCTTGTTATGGAAGGGTTCTCCTCTTTGCTTCAATATAGAATTGGTCATGGCAGCTTTTCTTATCACCCTAGATGTTTGCCTCTGCAGCTTTCTCATGTTATCTTTGCAGATGACTTGTTTATTTTGTGTGGGGCTGACCAATCCTCTTTTCAGTTGATCAATACGATGTTGACTGATTTTTATTCCTTTTCTGGGCTTTGTCCTAATTTGCAAAAGAGTAATGTTTTTTTCTCTGGAGTTGATGAAGGCGATAAAAGGGGTTTATTTGCTATTCTTGCTATTTCTGAAGGTGTGCTTCCCGTTAGGTACCTTGGTGTGCCTCTTATCACTACAAGACTTCATGCAAGTGATTGTCAAGCCCTTGTTGATAAGATTCTCAAGCGTGTCCGATCTTGGACTAATAAATTGCTGTCTTATGGGGGTAGAGTGCAGCTTATCAGTTCAGTTCTGTTCAGTATGCAGACTTATTGGAGTTCCATCTTCATCTTGCCTCAAAAAGTCCTTAAAACTATTGAGGGGGTGCTTAGGGCCTTTTTTTGGTCCGGGCCAGCTTTGAAGACTCCAGGTGCTAAAGTTAAATGGAGGGATGTCTGTTCTCCTAAAGCAGAAGGTGGGTTGGGGCTTCGGGCTCTTCCAGATTGGAATAAGGCTGCCATGTCTAGACACCTTTGGGCCATCGCTAAAAAGGCTGACTCTTTGTGGATCAGGTGGATTCATTCCTATGTCATTAAAGGTCAGTGTCTTTGGTATATGAGTATTCCTTCTTCTGCTTCTTGGACTATTCGGAAGATTTTTAAGCTTCGTGGTTTGGTTCAACCTTGGATAAAATCTGTCGTTGGTAATGGGCTTGATTCTTTTCTTTGGTTAGACAATTGGCACCCTCTCGGGCCTCTCTTTTCTAGATTTGGGGAGAGGGTTGTTTATAACTTGGGGAGATCTTTGTTTTCTAATGTGGCCTCTATTATCAGTAATGATTCTTGGTGTTGGCCCAGAAGACGAAATGCTGTCACCAAAGAAATCATTGAGCACACTCCTACTACCTTGGTCCCTAATTCTGGTCAATCTGATTCTGTGGTTTGGCTACTGAATGCTCACGGGTTTACTATCAAATCTGCTTGGGATAGTATTAGAAAGGTTAAATCAGGTGTTACTTGGTGGAAAGTGGTATGGTTTAAGGCTCATATTCCTCGTTGGGCAATTATTCAGTGGCTGGCTGTTCATGGTAGGCTTGCTACAAAGGATAGACTGCAACATTGGGGTATGGTGCCCAGTACTTTGTGTGTTCTCTGTAATGCCTCTCTGGAAAGCCATTTGCATCTCTTTTTCATGTGTCCTTATTCTTCATCTATTGTGGGGCAGCTTTTGCGAATTTGTGGCTATAGGAGGGGTTTGATTAGTTTGGATCAGGAGATTGGTTGGGCCAGTCAACATATGACTGGCAATAGTTTGCAACAGTCTTTGTATAAAATGGTGTTGGCTGCCTCTCTTTATCATATATGGTTGGAGAGGAATAAGAGAGTTTTTCAAGGCTCTCAGAGGGATGCTTTGTCTCTTGTCTCAGTGGTGAAGGCTGATATCAGGAGTTGTTTGAGTCTTTGGAGGAAGGTGAAACGTAGTGTCAGGAACCAAAGGCTGTGCGCTATGTGGAATATCTCTGAGGCTATTTTCTCCACTGTTTGATGGCAAGTCCAAGTCTTTTGTTGGTGTTATCTTTGGTCTGTTTGGGTGAGCATTTGGCTTGTTTTGTTTTCTTATTGTTGGTAGGGTAGGAGCATGTTCCTAGCCCTTTTTCTTTTACTTGGTTGTATGCTGTGTTTGGGGGGTAGCTCCCCTGTTTTGATATAAATTTTTACCTTACCAAAAAAAAAAAAAAAAAAATTAAACAAAGACTAACAGAAGATAAACAAAAATATACCTTCCAAGACGAAGATGCTCTATTAATTCTTCCCTCATCCTTGCCGTAACACCTGTTGGACAAAGAGTCAAAAAGAAAGAAAGAAGTAAATTGATGAAAACATAAGTAAAAAGAACAATAAATAAATAAATAAAATATTACCTCAGGGTAGATCATTTATAAGCTCTAATAACGGCTCCACGAGGTTTCTATCATCATAGAGAGCGTCATCGAGAGCATCATAAGCCTACATGGAAATCAGATTAGAGAATTAGCATACCTAATCTCGGTCCATGAAGGTCAAAATCCTTAGTTGGAATGTGAGAGGATTAAATGCAAAGGAAAAGAGGATGATAGTTAAATCTTTGTTACAAGAGCGGAAGGCGGACGTGGTTTGTCTTCAAGAAACTAAATTAAAGGAGGTTTCTAAGGAAAACATCAAGAAGTTGAGGGGAGGTTGTTCGGTGGATTGGATCCACTTGGATGCTTGTGGGGCAGCAGAGGGGGCTTTTGTTGATGTGGGATAGTAGAGTGGCGGAGAAAATTGATGAAGAGTTTTGCTTGTTTCGGCATCGTGTTTATTCAAGACTGTGGAGGATGGAAATGAATGAGTATTCACAAGAGTTTATGGGCCAGTGATCAATTGTTACAGAGTGGATCAGTGGGATGAACTTTCGGCGGTGGCATTCAGATGGGATGCGCCATGGTGTGGGGGGGAGATTTTAATGTTGTTCCATTCCAACATGAAAGATTGGGGTGTACCTCTACCTCTCAGCACATGAGGAGATTTTCTGATTTTATTAGCGATCTGGAGCTTGTTGATCCGCCTCTCAGTGGGAGCAGATTCACATGGTTTGGAAATCAGGAGGTTAGATGTATGTCCTGCATTGACCGGTTTATGTTCTCTACTTGTTGGGAGGGAGGAGCTTTGTCTGGAGGTGATTCAGTGCTCTCTTCCATGGTTAATAGTGGAGGGATTCGTAGTGGAAGAATTCTGTTTCGATTTGAGAATATGTGGTTGTTGTCAGATGGTTTTGTGGATAGGGTGGGCAATTAGTGGAACAGTTATTCTATCTTTGGGAAGCTGAGTTTTGTTTTAGCTAAGAAGCTCAAATTGTTAAAAGAGGATCCGCAAAAGTGGAATTCTGAAGTCTTTGGGTTGCTGGGGAATCAAAAGGCTAAGGTGGTTGATGTCATTCGCAGGATGGATATGGATTATGGAGGAACAAGTGCACACTTTAACAGATGATGAGAAGGTTTCAAGGAACGAGGCCAAGGAAGAATTCAGTAAAATTGCAAAGTACGAGGAAATCAGTTGGCGTCAAAAGTTGAGAAATTTGTGGTTAAAAGAGGGAGATAGAAATACTTGATTCTTTCATAGAATGGACAAATTGTAATAGGAGAAAGAACTTTATCGGAAAGATCAGGATTGGCGATAGAATCTTGGAGGAGGATGAGGAGGTTAGGACAGGTATTGCTAGCTTCTACGCTGGATTGTTTAAGGTGGGGGGAGTGTATCGGCCTCGAGTTGATAATTTGGAGATCAATTGTATCTCAGGGAGGAAGCTCATTGGTTAGAAAGATTGTTTGATGAATCACAAGTTCTACATGCTCTTAAATCGTTGAATGGAGACAAAGCGCCCGGTCTAGATGGTATGTCTTTAGGCTTTTCCCAACATTGTCGGGGAGTGGTGAAAAGGGAAGTGATGGGCATGTTCCATTATTTTTGGAGATTTGGGGAGTTTGAAAAGAGTTTGAACGCGTCTTTTGTGACCTTGATCCTGGAAAAAGGAGGCATGGAGGAAATCAAGGACTTTAAACCTATTAGTTTACGGGGGAGCATATAAGTTGGCTAAAGTGATGGCAATTCGTTTGAAGAAGATGGTAGGGAAGATTGTGTGCGAAGCCCAAAATGCTTTTGTTGAAGGTAGGCAAATTCTTGATGCATCCTTGGTTGCTAATGAGTGTGGATTCGAGATTAAAGTACGACATTCCAAGTATCATGTGCAAGTTGGATATTGAGAAGGCCTATGATCATGTTAACTGGGACTTTTTTATCTATATTTTGCAAAGGATGGGGTTTGGAGAGCGGTGGAGGAAATGGATAAAATTTTGCATCTCATCTGTTAGCATGCCAGTCTTGGTGAACAGTTCTCTAGCCGGCTTCTTTCAGACTACTAGAGGATTGTGTCAAGGCGATCCCCTTTCCTCCCTCCTTTTCATTTTGGTCAAAGAGGTGCTCAATCGGATGATTCAGAAAGCAGTTCTAGGGGGATTCTTGAAGGGTGTTGAAGTTGGAAGGGCGGACGGTGGGAGGCTGATGGTCTCTCATATTCTTTATGCCGACGACACATTAGTGTTTTGCAATGCGGAGGCGACGCAAGTGGGTTATCTCATATGTGTTCTTTTGTCCTTTGAGGCTGTGTCAGGCTTAAGGTGAATCTGGGAAAGTCAGAAATGATTCTGATTGGGGCGCATAGTTGTCAAGGGCGAAAGGCACCCTGAGGTGAGAGATGCAAGGTGAGGCACGTGCCTTTTTGAAAAGAGGCGCACCTATGCGAAAAATAATTATTTCTCAAAATAATTGTGTTATGTCGTTTTTTTGAAAGAAGCTCGCTTTTTTGTACACTTTTCTGAAAAAAAGTGCGCTTTTTTGACCGATTTGAAAGAAGCGTGCTTTTTTGCGCCTAGTTGCTTTTCTCGCCTTGTTGCTTTTTTGGACTTTGTGCTCGCCTGGGGGTCAGCAAGGCGCTATGGGTGCGCCTTGCCTTGCCTTGGGCCTAGGCGCGCCTTTGACAACTATGTTGGGGCGGTTGATGATATTGGTGCTCTTGCTTAGATTTTGGGTTGTGAGGTGGTGTCTCTTCCAACGGTGTATCTTGGTTTGCCTCTGGGATCAGCTTTCAAATCTGTCTGTGTGGGATTCAGTCATAGAAAGATTTCAGAAGAGATTGGTGGGTTGGAATCGCCAAAGATATGACAAAAGGAGGTAAAGTTACCATATGATTAAAAGCACCCTTTTCGAATTTGCCCACTTACTTTATGTCATTGTTTACCATTCCGGTTTCGGTGGCAAAGAGGTTAGAAAAGATTCAAAGAGACTTTCATTGGAGCGGAGTAGGGGATGAGTTCAAATATCACCTCGTTGATTGGGATACATCCCATTAGAGAGGGAGGCTTGGGTGTGAGGCATTTAAAGTTCAATCACGCCTTGTTGGGCAAATGGCTTTGGAGATTTGCACGTGAAAAGGACCGATGGTGGAGGAAAGTAGTTGTCGCGAAATATGGTTCCCGATGGGGATGGGGACATTGGTCGTCCTTGGGTGTGAGATCGCCTTATGGGGTGTCATTGTGGAAAGGGATTATGAATGGGTGGGATGCCCTTGTAAAGAAGGCCCATCTTTTGGTTGGTGAAGGGAGAAGGTTGAAGTTTTGGGAGCATGAGTGGTGTGGGAAGTGAGCTTGCGGGTTGAGTTCTTGAGTATTTACTTTTTGGCTTGCCATAAAGATGCTAGCACATCCAATTATGGGGCCTGCTTGAAATGTTGCTGCCTGCATTCTATCCTACAGGCTAGAACTATAAAAGGAAAAACGATATTTGTGAACTACCCCATAAAAGTTAGCAGCTTAAATGCAAGAAGTGAACTTATAGTATATATTTGCAGCATCCTCTACAAACTTGACTTTAAGACTGCATTGAAAGGTACAAGTTCTGAATTATGAGTACTACATAAATGCACAATGGCCTAAATAAATGACATTCAAAGCATCATCAGTAGAGATGCTACACTCGTATGGTTTTAGATTCAAACACAATAGTTAGTTAATTACTATCACAACACACACACAACATTTTAATAGAACCAAGACAAAATGTATTGAAGAGATTACCTTGCTGCAGTCCACAATTGAATTGTCTAGTGGATGACTCCATCAAATATGTGCCATGTTTCTTTTAAAAGGTATGGGGAGAACCGTTGAGGTGATGCAAATCGAGATGACAGTCCACAATTTTAAGTTATATAGGCCTCAACTGTTCAGTGTTCACTAGCTTAGTTTATTTCTACTTTCTTGCTCTCTTGATCCTTTTGGGGAAACGTTCTTTAGGGTCTAAAAGAACCTCATGATGCATTTTGGCCCAAAGATCTTCAAATTGATCACGAAAACCCGCCTGAAACCAGTCTAGAATTTCCGAATGCAATTCCCTAGGATTCTCATCCCAAGCCTCTCTTAACATGGCACAGCTGTCAATAATTCTCAACCTGGTCTTTAACTTATTTAGAAGATTCCCAACCCTTCTTTGACCTGATGCCTCTGGCCTCAAAATGCTAGCAGGTGAGGCTGCCAGGAACTTCCCCGCAGATATTAAGCATGGCAACACATGGCCTTCAAGCAAAGCAGCAGCAAATACAGCTACTCTGTGAGAATCTTTTTTGATAGGCACACCGTGCAATGGGAGCTGCCACCGATGAGGGCCAAAAGTTGGAGCGACCCAACTGAAAACTTGGTCCAACTCGGGATTATAATAAGGTTTGCGATCTGCAAGTGGGGCAGAGAAACAGCACAAGGACTTAGCATACTTGACAAGCCAATCGGCTTTCACGCTTGTTGCTCCAAGTATGTATGGTCGTTTTGTATATAGCAGTTCACTGTACACCAAGAATTCCGGGGCAGACTCAGAGACAGATGACCGCCTATGGAGGCAAACTGTTTCTCCAACCATACAAGCCTGATAGCGAGGTGCATGGACTTTTCTATCTTCCTCTGATGCTGAAACTCTTCCAATGCGTTTGGCTACCCTATCAGCCCAACCGGCACATATAGCTTTGCCCAAGAGCTCCTCCTCGTCTGGTCGAAGAGGATGCTTGTCTGAGGAAACCCTCCAAGCAAGTTTTAGGTCTTTGATAGTACCGTGAGTCCATGAAAATTCCTGTTGCAGACCACAAAGGCTTTGGTTAAACACTTGTCGAAGTAGCTGCTGTCTCAGCTTCACCATTTCCTCCATGGTTTTCAGGTGTAAAGCGTGTTCCTTGCAGAACTCCACTCGGCTTGTAGAAAGCTCAAAGCACTGCAAAGCATAAGCTACGGTCAAAACATCACTGCTGGGATTAGAAAATCTTGCATGAGACACTTTACTAGATTCTTTTAGCTCCTTTTTTTTCATCTTTGCTTCCTTGTCTCTAGTTTTCCTGCTATCTCCAGAGCCAAACTCCACATCCTGCTTCAAGCCATTGGTATATGTGTCGCCTCCCTCAAACTGCATTTCAAAAGGGTTTGGAAAGCTCAAAGATGCAGCTGCTGCCACAGCGTATCCTAGAACAAGATTTGCCCGATCACTTCTTTTCACCTTGCTCATGATTTGGATAACTGTAAGGAGCATACGTGAGTGACGAGGACTGATGGGATACTCTGCCATAGCCTTCCCTAGCAATGTCAGTCTCCCCTTGCTATCAAGTGCTTCAAGAGTCGTTAAGCAACGCTCTGCTTCAGACAAGGCAGCAGCCTCAGGAGGAGTAGGAAATGGGAACTTTGAAACCTAGAATACAGGCGAAACGTAAAAGATAAATGTCAACATAAATTAGTGTCAATGTACTCATTTGAAAAATTATCAGGGTCGTTTTCTTTAAGAGATAAGAAAACATGCTGTAACAGCAGATATGAAGTTTTAGTTTGGTAGTGGCAGCTTTAACAGCATCTTCACACAACAGAAAAAGGTAGAAAGAAGGGTTGCATGTGCTCATTTAACCAAATGACAGTTCACAACCAAAAAGCCAAAGACTAAGCATGATTTGCACACACAAGATGAGAGACTCAACAGGTTCAGGCATGCTAAACCCCCATCTAACTATTTAAGCCATGCTATTGACCATATGGCTGATTAAACACAGAAGAGGAAAAACGTAAATTATGAACTAGTTGTGTTAAGGAACACACTCAAACATCAATGTTATCCAGCAGAAAATGCGGATTGCCTGAAGCAATCAATCACAACAAAGGCCAAGTTAAATCTTAGAGACATCCTTGCCGATGAACCAAAACAATCTATTATATTACGAGGACGGCATCAGATACATAAGGAAATTACCTCCGGAACACCCATGGATTTCAAAAGGAGGACGACGCCATCAAGAGATACTCTTAATATCTCGGCAATTGAGAAGTTAGGAAAAATGTTGTTAAAAACTGCAGAAGAGTAGAGGCGATAACAGCGGCCAGGTCCTGTTCTTCCAGCTCTTCCAGCGCGTTGAGCAGCAGATGCCTTGCTTATCCATTGTACTTCATATGTTTCCATGCCATTAGAGGAGGTATATTTCTTAACCTTCTCTCTTCCAGTGTCGACCACATACTTTATACCAGGTATAGTTAAAGAGGTTTCAGCCACATTAGTGGCAACAACAACTAGGCGTTCTCCCTCCTTGATCTCTTTAAACACAAGACACTGTGCTGATTCAGAAAGCTTGGCATAAAGGGGAAGAACACACATTGAACCAGCACAGAGAGCAGCTCCACCCCTTTTCTCCCCCCCAATTGGAATGGGCTGGTTTGAGCATCCTTCTGGAGTCGAAGGAACAACCTGCTTGTTGTCAAATTCAGGATTCAAGGTAGTTTTTCGGACCAAGGCCTCGAATGAAGCCTTCAATAAAGCGCTCCCTTCCTCACCAAAGAATTCTGAGAGATCATTTTTATTCTCTGTTTTCTGGTTCAATAACTCGACATCATCAGCTCCTTCCAAATCAGTATCTGTCCTCTGGTTCAATAACTTGACATCATCAGCTCTTTCCAAATCACTATCTGTCCCCAGATCATCAGAAAAATCTGACTCAAAATCATCTAAATCATCATGGTCTTCATCATAAGAACTAAACCTATCAGTTTGGATGTGGCGTGAATTTCCATGCATCTCAAATGCTTCACTAACTTCACTCATATCATTTTCCTCAATGTCATTCTCTGCCGAGACGGTAGAAATCTCGTTCTCCATATTTATTCTACAGCTATTCTCAACTATTTCCTTTGAAGCATTACCCAGCATCTGGCACAATTTCTTTACTTCTCTCTGACCAGTTACAAAGACAAGTATGCCACCAGGTGGCAGTCCCTTGTGAATTGACAAGACCTTCTTATAGGCTTGGCCAACATAATCCACAATCTCTGTCCGCTTTGAGAAGATGACAGCTACTGGATATTGCCGGGTAGGAATTTCAATTACAGGAGGGGGATTGTCAAATATTCCTCTTCCAGAAACAAAGTCTTCAACTCGCAAGGTGGCACTCATCAGCACCAGTTTCAGTGGAGAGATCCTATTTTCAGGGCTAATTATTTGTCCTGAAAAGACCTTACGCTGCTGCTCTTCATATACATCCTGTGATCAATCACAGGATTGAGATCTCACACGAGAAAAGCTGAAAAAGAAAGCAGAAGTCACAATAGAAGAGACAAACTATGAACTCTTCAACCAATAATATACTCCACACTCTCACCTGGCGAAGTTTTATAACACGGGAAAGCATTCCAATAAGTATGTCAGTGTTCAAGCTTCTCTCATGAGCCTCATCCAAAATTATGATCGAGTACTTCTTCAATAAGACATCACTCTGAATTGAAAAAGAAAAAAAAAGGTAAGTATGAACAACAGTCTATTTTGTGGAAATAGCAAAAGCAGAGTTTTATTTTTTTGTCTGCATGCGAGTAGATAGCTAACCTGCAGTTCTTGTAGCAAAATTCCATCAGTCATAAACTTCATGGAGCAACTGTCTCCAATCCTGCAGTCATGCCTAACTTGATAGCCAACTTCCTTGTCTTGACAAAGACCAAGCTCATCTGCCACCCGCTCAGCAGTGTTATAGGCAGCAATACGGCATGGTTGGGTAACACCAATAATACCACTCCTAGACTGGTCTGAACCAAAGCCAGCTTCATAAAGGAACTAGAAGACCAAAAAGAAAGCACAAGTTAAGACCATCACCGCAGTGAAAGTTACTACTGAAATCCAGTAAAAGTTTACAGCCAGCATCCCAACTATGTTACCTGCGGAACTTGAGTGGTCTTACCACAACCTGTCTTCCCACAAATAATAACGGTAGTATTTTCATTTATAGCTTCCATAATCTCCTGCTCCCACATGACAATTGGAAGATCCTTCCTCTTGTTCTCAACCTCTTTTTTTCTTGATACATGCACTACAACTGGAGCAGTTAGACCTCTCTGTGGAGGACAATCTGCCAGGTTGCTTGCATTGCTGATATGCATTTTCGGGCTTTCAACTCCCCGATCCTGGCTCATAAGAAGACCAAACACACCATTACGCAACAAGACTATGAATATCATATACAAAAACAAATATGCCGAGTCTCTTTATGAACAAAATGAAGTATTCCTCCACATCCAGCCACTAACATTTGGTAAAAACAATATCTTTCTACAATCCAAGTATGAAGCATACCATTGGTTTGTTAGTCTCCCTCCTCTCACTGTTGAATGTGGTGCGGAAAGAATCCTGAGCATCTTCTCGAACGCAACTGTCAGTAGTTCTGTTGGCAACTTCCTCAGCTGGAATGGTAGCACCATATCCATCAACTGCACCAAGTCCAAAGCTAGGAAATGATTCTTTGGAAGATCCCAAAGGAGTAGGAATTTCAGATATGACTTCTCTCTCAGCTGTCACGGGCAGCCAAAAGTTGTTCTCGTCGATGCCTTTTGTAGACTGGATTGTGTCAGAATCAGGTTCAATTTCACAGGAAGGACTGAGAGCAGCCTTTCTCTTGAAAGGTTGATCACTATGAGGCATTGCTAAACCCACTTTAGAGAGTTGCGCTGCCCTTCTACATCTTTCGCGCACATTTTCAACCTACAAATGGCAAGGTCCAATCACAGAAGTTACTCAAGGGAAGTCTTTTAATGCTAAAAGAGTAGCACGATAACCACTACACTCACCTGACTAAGGTTTCGTGAAGACCACATCAATGAGTATGCATCATCCTGAATTTTATTTTTCCTGCAAATATAAATCACCCGATATATCCAATAAAACATTAATGGAACTGATGGGATAAATGAACTCCGCTGGAAACTAAATATTTAAATAGACCACTCTAGGGGCATACTCCAAGGTCTCGATGCTTTTCGATAAGAGAAGTGCTTTCTCCTTCTCCTCCTGGGCATAAAAAGAGAATCATTCGGAGTTTGATACACACAAAACAAAATAAGAACAATCTGAAGTTGCACAAGCACACAAACCGCTATCCTAGTCAGCTTTCTTTTCTGACATTTTGTCAACTTCAGGTTTTTCTTGGTCCTAAGTTGTTCATGCACCTATACAACGATATTCAAACAACCGAGCTCATATAGGATATACAAAAATTGCGAATCTAATAAAATACAGACATGTTGCTTCATATACCTGACTCTTGCCTTTCGTTTTATTTCTTCTCTTTCCTTGCAAGATGATTGCATTGCTATCACCCCCACCTTTCCCACTACCAGATGCAGGAAAGGAACAAGTTTTATTTAACCACATATAAGCTTTAAATAAGAAAAGGAGAATAGTGGCATATATTTCCAACAGATCTACAAAGTCATGTGCTTTCCAGTGATGTCAACGCGAATCAAATTGTGAATCATTGTGCTAAAAATAGTGAATTGTGAATAGTAAGATTCAATTTGTTCAATATTCAACATAATTTTATTTATGAAGGTACATATATACAACACAGATACTGATTAAAGTGCCATAATATTAACAGAACAAAATTGTATAGATTGATATACATATATATACAACAATGAATATCAATACAAGTAATCAATTTCATGTTTTTATGCATGAATTATACTGAAAATGAGCATATTGAATTGCACAAGTCACTTCAATTCCTGATTCAACAGCATAATTTTGCATGAATCGAAAAGCAAATCGTGTTGGGTTCCCTCCTTAAGTCATTGTTGTGGAGCCCAATATTTTTTGTTAGCCCAATAATAATTTTGTTAGGCCCAAAAGAGTATTAATTTGTGTGGGCTAATTTTTGGTGGAACATTGGTGGAACATTCTACACATGTTTGGCACATGGTTTGTTGGGATCAGAAAAGCTTCTCCCGGAAGCTTTGGTAGTGTTTGGTTGAGAGTTTAGTTTAGTTTTGATAGTGGGTGGAGAGAGAAATAGAGTAACGATTGAAGATATGGGTAATGATTGGAGAGAGATAGAGAGAAATGAGAAAGTAATAATTTGAGAAATAGAATAATGATTGGAGAAAGAAGTAGGGTAATGATTGAAAATAAAATTAAAACCAAAACTAAGTGGGGTACCGAACAAAGCAAAATTTATCTTTTTGGTTCTCCTGAAAAGGAAAAAGGCGGTGGGCTTTGTTCTTCTCTGGAAAAAGAAAACGAGAGAGTGCACTGTGTGTGAGAGTGTGTTTCGGTGGTCAAGAAAGAAAGCTAAGTGCAGCCCTTTGTGTTCTCCCGATTTCGGCAGCTTCTTCGTCAACTTTGGGGCTGTTTTTGTGCTCTGTTTCGGCTCTCCATTTCAGCTGCTATTGGAGGGTTTTGGTTCATCAATATTGGTGAGGTCTTTCCTCTTTGTTGTTGTATTTGTTGGATACACGTGTTTCTGAGATTGTGTATCTCTTGTAAACCCATTTGTAAGAACATTTGTTGACAGTGGAATTGGACTCCGGTTCCGTGGACGTACCTCACACTTTGGGGGAACCACGTAAAAATCTCTCGTGTTCGTTTGGTTTGTGTTTGCGCATTTGGATTACATTCGCTGCATTTACATTATTTCCTTCGTGATTTACTTGTGGGAAATTCCACATATTTTTCCCAACAAATCGCAAGATTCAAATAACCGTGGTTACATTTAAGTCTCAAGATATGAAACAAAAAATGGATCCAAACCCGTTATAAGGAACACCATCAAAAGACATTCAGAAGTAACACAGGTTTTAACTTATCATAATTAGTTAATTACTTATAAATATATGTACAGAGATACATATATTTCACCTTCCTAAATCTTCACCACGCTCCAAGTCCCCAGATTGTCCAATAACGTGGACAAATGGCTCCATTTGTTCCGGATAAGGAGAATCCAACGATGGTGAAGCTTTTAAGCAACCTGAAAAGGAAAAAAAACCAATACAGTTTGTATTGGTACAGACTTGGCCGGAAAAAAAGTCGTAACCTTCTGTTTTGGTTGTCGGTGGCACTCACTTGTTTTGGCGGTCAGTGTCCGTGCGTGATAGTGGACGGCGTCTTCTCCAGGGATTGCCGTCGAGAAGCCGCGATGGTCGGCTGCATGTGGAGAACTAGAAAGCGTAAGCGTACTGTGACGGTGGGTAGGTTTTTCTCGCGCGTTGGCTATACACGGGGCTGCCCCGAGACTTGGGTGTCCGAGCACAACTCTATACCCACTTATTTTTTAAATACTAAAAATTAAAAAGAAACATAAGTAAAAAATATAAGGGTAAATTATAATTAACCCCCTCTAACTAAGCCTCGCAGGCACTTTGCCCTCTCTAACTTTTTTTTTGGCACTCAACCCCTCTAACTAACTGAAATTCAAACGGTCATAATTTCTTCGTTCAAAATCGAAAACATATAAATTATATATCGATTTCGAGGTCTTGAAGTCAGCTTTCTAATGACACCAAAATCACATCACGATTCAAAGCACACAGAAAGTTATGATCAAAACGGTCTTTCTGTCTACCAGCCCTTACTCTTTTGATCATAACTTTCTGTGTGTTTTGAATCGTGATGTGATTTTGGTGTCATTAGAAAGCTAACTTCAAGACCTCGAAATTGATATATAATTTGCATGTTTTCGATTTTGGACGAAGAAGTTATAACCGTTCGAAATTATGACCGTTTGAATTTTAGTTAGTTAGAGGGGGTTGAGTGCCAAAAAAAAAAGTTAGAAGGGGCAAAGTGCCCGTGAGGCTTAGTTAGAGGGAGTTAACTATAATTTACCCAAAATATAAAATTAAAGTTATAATGTACTTTCAGTTTAAATTATATCAAAAAAATCAAAATTAAAATGGAACCCTAATTATAGTGCTCTATAATTAGCAAGATTTAATTTGATTTTTTTTTAAAAAAACATCTTATTAAGTAAATTCTTCAAATCAAATTACAAAAAAATTGATCTATATTGACATGCAAAAATTATCACTAAACTATGTTGGTGACAAAACCTACGGCTTACTATGGTAGCAAATTGGAGATCTTCGTTTACACTGGTGGGGATTTGTCTGATCTTCTGCTGCCAGTAGAATATGCTTCCAAAGAGCAAGATAAATTTTAAAAAGAAATTTTTATGGAGGATGGACTTAATTGAACGGTGCATGTGCTAGAACATTTTTCTCAAAAAGTATTTGTACCTATATTTCAGTACATGTTGACAAACTGCGCTGGAGTTTCCTTTCTACAATATGTTCGTCAAAATACATGGAGTATATAGCAACAATATATATCATCAATTTTTTGTTTGTTGCCCTGGCCGGGGGATTGTCTAAGTATGAGAGTTTGCGGGGCTTACTCCGGCCGGCTCTGGCTATACAGGACGACTTCTATTAGAGGGTGGCAATGAGAATAGTTTTGTTAGCTCTTTTTTTTATTCGTTAAATCTAATATACTCTATCGAAATAGAGACACCAATTGTATAAGGAGATACCTATTGTATTCCATCCCACTTGCTCGTTTTGTTTGGAATTTAGAAAAAATGAGAGAAAAGAAAGGATAGTTATGGAGTAAAAGTTTTTTCCCTCCAATTGTTTGGATTGAAGAAAAAGATGAAAAAAAATAAAGAATTCAAATTTTATAAATAACCGTAAAATTTTCCTGTCAATTTCTGCTCACTTTCCTTTTTCATAGTTTTCCTTGAGTTCCAAACAAACTTCGTGAATATTACTTTGTAAAAATTGTGTATGGGTCACGAGATTGAAATTGGCTTATTTCAGTTGTTTATAAACGAGCTGAATTCTTAACGAGTCGTTTTCCTTAAGTTTCAAACAAAGATGGTGAATATTTCTTTGTAAAAACTGTGTACGGTTTACGAGATTGAGATTGACTTATTTCAATTGTTTGTAAATGAGCCGAGTCCTCGAGGAATCAAGCCTCTTTAAACGCGTTAATCCTATCTAACGAGGCGAGTTTTTTTAAATATTGAGATTAACTCGTTTTCTTAATAAACGAGAAACTCGAGGTTTTCTCTTCTGTTACTCCATATAAATTTCAAAAAATTCCCCAACTCGTTCCTTTCCACCCAAGAAAAGAAAAACCCTAATCCCCTC
The DNA here is from genome assembly GCA_019656275.1 of Rhododendron kiyosumense. NCBI lineage: Eukaryota > Viridiplantae > Streptophyta > Magnoliopsida > Ericales > Ericaceae > Rhododendron > Rhododendron kiyosumense. The sequence goes on from BPLS01000137.1 coordinate 941,738, forward strand.
TGACAGACGCAAATCACCATGGCTAGCGATTCCCAAGACCCCACCCGTCGGAAAGACCGTCGTTCCTCCACCTCCGACGACTCCTTGGAGCCCTCGAAACGCCGCAAGCACCGCCACCGCCGCCACCACCACCGCCGCCGAAAGCACATAGAGGACGAGGAAGAAGTCGAAATGGAAGGCAAGCGTGAGGGAAAAGAGGAGGATTCTCTTCCTCCGCGCATCGTATCGGGACCTCGACTCGCTTACGATGATATGGAGGAAGGAGAGATCGTCGAAGACGACGAGGGTTTTAACGGCGGCGATGCGGATGCAGAGAAGAGGAGAGCGGATTCTGACGTGGAGTTGGGCGAATTAAGGGCGGGTGAAGCTCGTGGTGGTTCTGACGATTATGGCACGGTGTGTTCGGTTTCTTGTTACGCTATTTGTTGTAAGTTTGCATTTTGATGTTGTAGTCTGCTTGGTTGCTGAGAAAATTAGGAAAAAAGTCGGCGAATTATTGTTCCTTCGAAGCAAACAAAATAGTATGACTGAACTTGTAAAACAACTTACCTGTTTTGGCTAAATAATTTGGCAGGTTTTTTTTTGGTCTTTATTAAAAAATCGCATTTATTAGTTGGTCCCAATGAAGTGAATCGAAAAAGTAAAAAAAAAAATATTCCATACTTACTATTTATTCAAAAATACAATAATGATCCAAAAATCAGTCTGGTTTAGATTATTTTTGCCTTTATTCAAATAAGTTTTAGTCTCAAACATAATTTTTACTTTTCAGATCTGTTTTGTCGAGACGAACTAGTAATTCACAAAACATTGATGGAAAACTAACCAAAAATTTTTGAGGATAAATTAGCCAAAATAGAACGTTTGGTATTAGTTATTATAAGTTAGGTTAATTGTATGTTGTAGGTTAGTTACTTAAAGAGGCTTAAAATAGTTTGCAAATCTATTTTGATGCATTTGTTTTATAGGTTGTGCGATGAAAGTTCAAGTTATTTCGTTAAATAAGCTGTTAATTTTTTATTTTTTTATCAATGAATGTATTCTACATAGAAGTTGTATAGAGGCTCTTGTGTAGGATCTAGATAGACAATTTAACGGAAACGGAAACACATCTTTTAGTTTTTTCAAAATGAATAAGCTGAGCAGAGTGTAGAAACATAGGAACCACAATGTTTTTGATGTTGATTTCTCAGTAACCAAAGAGAGCTCTCGATTGATATTGTAATATTGTACTGAAATTTGATTGTGTTCATGATGACATCGTTGAAGTTATGACGTACGTGAGGTGTCTCATGTGTATATGTTAGAATCTGTTTGAACCACAGTATAACACAGATAAGAGACATGAATTCCAAAAGATTTGCACTGCACGTTGCTAAATTTTACCTGGCAAGGTCTTCTAGGCGTTCGCTGAAGACTGATGGCTTTCAATGGATTTGTAAGAACTGGATACAAGGTTTCAATTTTTTGTACAATTTTAGCCATTATGTATTTTGTTCCCACTTTTTTGTGGGTGCTTATGTACTTGGAATTCTCTAATGTGATCTATTTATGTATGCTATGTTATGCAGGGAGTTCATAAGTTGGTGAACAACCGAACAATGGATGAATTTGTTGGTATAACTGATGGTAGTAACATCAGTAACGGGGTTGGCTTTATGGGGAAGCCAAGTTCCGAGAATTATGTTAATGGAGATGTTGGACGGGAAGTGCTTATAGAAAGCTTTAGGCCCCTCACAGGATCTCAGTCCCCTGGTAAATGTAGTCGCAAGCAAAAGGGCTACTGTGAAGATGGCATCGATTCGAGATCGAGAGATTGGAGGAAATCGTCGTCTTCTGGCAACAATGGGTACAAACACGAAGACATGGCATTCTCTCCTTCCCATGATAGATACCATGAAAAGATTCATAGTAGGAACAGATCGGAGTCGCATGATCGAGCAAGGGAAAGATCTCGATCGCAAAGCGTTGTAGAAGAGGCTTCCTCTTGGAAAGCAACTGGTTTGGATGACAGCAAAATTGTTGGACAAAGTCGGGATTACCGACATGACAGTAGAGATTTATTGAGGGATAACAGTAGGGAGCGTAGTTCTAGTTATAGTAGATATGCTAGGGGTCTGGACAGGCACCCCAGCAGAGAGGCACAAGACAGAGGGAGGGAGGGGAGTCGGGACACTTGGGACAAAGATATAGAGAGAAGGAAGGTGGGCAGGGACAGAAAAAGAGAAGAGGAACAGGACTGGGACAGGGAGAGGGAGAGGGAGAGGGAGAAGTCGAGAGATAGGTATAGGGGGAGAGAGAGGGGAAGAGAGAAGGACAAGGAAAGAGAGCAGGAGAGGGAAAGTAGGAGGCAGAGGGAGAAAGAGAGGGAATGGGATAGGGATAGTGGGAGAGATAGAATAAGAGGCCGAGAAAGGGATAAAGAAAGTGGTAGGTTTAGCAGAAACCGCAATTATGACAATAACGTTGACAATGGAGATATTTATGATCATTCTAAGGATTGGAGACGTGATGGAACCAATTTCAGGGGAGACAGGACCGGGAAAAACCATACAACCAAAATGAATCCTATGGGCGGGGACGAAGATAAACTTGAAAGGTCTTCTTTCTCTTGAAGAGCCATGTAATTGTTGGGTAAAGTGGGATATTCTTCTTTCGTGGACTGATATTGTTTCCTTTTTTGGCCACAGAGATGAACATGAACAAGAGGAGTACCAGGAGAGGATTGCATTGCAACTTGTGGATCAGGAAGACGAAGATATTAACAGAATTAAGGAGGAGAGTAGGAGAAGAAGGCAGGCTATTCTTGAAAAATACAAGACTCAGCAGTTACAGCAGCAGCATGAGCCTCATTTGGAGGATAAGGGTAAGCTCTTCGATCTACATACCTTCCATATATTTTAATTCATCGTCCTTGTCTATTTAATCCTTGGAATAGATAGGGATTACAATCTGTGAGCTGCCTTAAATATGGATTCAGTCAGTCGGTTTTCCGAGGTTATCTTCTAAGTTTGCAAGTTTAGATAAATCTTGGCTGCTAATATGTTTATCTGATTTTTGGTTGTAGAACCCAGTGTTCCTGACGTGTAGTTTTTATTGTGTCTTCATATATTCTAATCACGCACTAATGTACTTGTCAAAAAAAAAAAAAAAAAAAGTTCACGCACTAAGGTATAGTAGTATTTTATCGAATGGCACTAAGGTATAGTCAACTCTGAGTGTATTTTATTTCAATGCTTCTGTTTTATTAAATTAAAAAGTTTAATAAGTTGAAAAGTTATAAAATATGTGTTAGTTAAGGCCTGGGGTGATTTAAAGTCCTTGGCTGGTCACAAAATATTATCCCCCGGGTTTGGGTCATGACAAACTTGGTATCAGAGCTTAGGTATTAGGTCTTATTTGGGATCAATTGGGAATATGGTATCTGATAATTCAACTACAATAAGGATCGGACATGTATATGGTTTTGGTTTTTAAAGTTCTAATTTTCAAACCTCAAAGCTATAAGTTCACACACACGATGGATGCACTAAACTTATTTGTGCTTGTATGACTTGTGTTATTTGTGCTTACATGACTTGTGTGGTGTTTGACTGACTACGTGTGGAGTTCATGATTACATGTTTGTGAAATTCTACTCATCCATGCTTTCCTCTTCACGAATATT
>BPLS01000137.1:950404-962845 GCA_019656275.1 Rhododendron kiyosumense
TACAACATCATTTCAACACATGCTTATTACTTTAGGTTAAAAGGCCGACAATTTTTGATTTCGAAATATTGAAAGCATTTGTGTATATGTAAACAGATGCTCTAGAGGTGCTGCCACTCTATGTATATTTTAACAAAATTCGCTTTCACTCCCTTCATCCCTAAATTAATACAAATATCAAATTAGCTTCCTTAGTAGGGAACACAGGAACCCACCATTTTTTAGGTTGTCCGCCCAATATTAAATTTTTTTTAAAAGAAAATTTGAGAAAACAGAATTGGTTCAACAAATGTGTATTAAATTTTCAATTAATATATTAAGAGATAACATATATATAACAAAATGGTCTACAGTCTACTATAAATGTTTGGATCAAGGTCCAGTTCACTGACGATTTTTTTGGTATGCAATCCACTAACATTTTGAGTAAGGGTTACCATCCATTAAGTTTGTAATTTCTAAAATGTGAGGTCCACTTTTTGAATAGGACAAAGATACCCTCATATATTGCACTTCTGACCCTTTTACATTAAATTACAATTATTTACTTGTCCCGCCACATCATCACTGGGGAAGTTCTCTGGCGTCGGGACGTTTTCTGGTAAAATTGCAGGCACCGAAAAACTTGCTAAAAAATCACGGGCAACGCTGTAAAATTCTTCAACGTCAGAGAGTTGTCTGAAAAAGTCATCGGTGCCAGTATCGAAGATGGTAAGGTGGGAAGTAAATTGCTACTCCCCCCTGACACACACACCCCCCGGGCCCTACCGTCCTTTTCCACAATTGCCCCCGCCCGCCCCCCCCTCCTCTCTCTCTCTCTCTCTTTCTCTCTCTCTCTCTCTCCCTTTTCCTTCTTTCTTTCCTTTTACAGTTTACATTTCTTTTTCTTTTTTCCTTTTCTTTCCGATTTGGTTTTTTATTTCTCATTTTATTTCCTTTTCTTTCTTTTCTTTTCGATTTGAATTTCTTTTTCTCTTTAATAATAGGTTCAAGTCTTTCTTTTTTTTTTGAAAAGCGGGTTCAAGTTTAATTCTAGGTTTTGTAAAGTAATTGAGAGAAAAAAAAGTGTTTAAATTGATCATGTTTATCCGACTGTTTTATTTTTCTTTTTTTGTCGTTTATAGATTAAAAAATATAGTTACGAAAATAAGTGTTTCAATTTTCAATCCGTTTGAACCAGTGCAAAGATGTTATTTTTCTGATCATTTTATCCTAAATGGTCGTAATAAATTTTTGGTTTCAAGACCTTTCAATGGACACTCTCAGAGAATCTTGAAAATAAATAATGAGTTTTAGGGTGTTTATTGAAAGACCTTAAACCAAAAAAATGATATTTGCTCTGATTTAACTGAATTGCAAATTAAAACACTTAATTCTTGAATTATATTTTTAAATATACAAAGAGTGTATTTATAGAAATTAAATAAATGGTTAAAAAATTAAGTGCTCCAAATTTCAATCCGTTTGAATGAGTGAGAAGATTTTATTTTTCTGATCATTTAATTCTAAAGGGTCATAATTAAATTTTGATTCTAGGGCTCTCGTTGGTTAGTCCTAAGAGATATTTAATTCTACAACTTTCTTAGGGCTAATCAACGAGAGTCCTATAGTCAAAATTTAATTATGACCCTTTAGAATTAAATGATCAGAAAAATAAAATCTTCTCACCCATTTAAAAGGATTGAAATTTGGAGCACTTAATTTTTTAACCATTTATTTAATTTCTATAAATACACCCTTTGTATATTTAAAAATATAATTCAAGAATTAAGTGCTTTAATTTGCAATTCAGTTAAATCAGAGCAAATATCATTTTTTTGGTTTAAGGTCTTTCAATAAACACCCTAAAACTCATTATTTATTTTTAAGATTCTCTGAGAGTGTCCATTGAAAGGTTTTGAAGCCAAAAATTTATTACGACCATTTAGGATAAAATGATCAGAAAAATAATATCTTTGCACTGGTTCAAACGGATTGAAAATTGAAACACTTATTTTCGTAACTATATTTTTTAATCTATAAACGACAAAAAAAGAAAAATAAAACAGTCGGATAAACATGATCAATTTAAACACTTTTTTTTCTCTCAATTACTTACAAAGCCTAGAATTAGACTTGAACCCGCTTTTCAAAAAGAAAAAAGAAAGACTTGAACCTATTATTAGAGAGAAAAAGAAATTTAAACCGGAAAAAAAGAAAAGGAAATAAAATGAGAAAAAAAAAACCAAATCCGAAAGAAAAGAAAAAAAGAAAAAAAAACTGTAAACAGAAAAGGAAAGAAAGAAGGGAGAGAGAGAGAGAGAGAGAGAGAGAGAGAAAGAGAGAGAGAGAGAGGGGGGGGGGGGCCGGCGGGGGCAATTGTGGAAAAGGACCGTGGGGCCCCGGGGGGTGTGTGTCAGGGGGAGTAGCAATTTACGACAATTAGCTTAGGAGGCCTCCTTTTCTTTGGTCCAACTGAGTAAAAATAATTGGGTTTGGGCCCACCAAGACATGTGTGCAATATATTTTGTAATATTTGCTTGGTTTCGGCAATTTCAACTCCAAGATTTACGTGCACAGTAGGAGCAATATTAATATTGCCAATCCATGATTCAATTCTGTTAACTCTAGCTACGTACATTAACTTAATTGGTTTTCATGTATTAAGTTTCCAAACACCTACAATACAAAAATCAAAGCATTAAACTCTGAGTAATAATATAAGGGTTTTGTTAATATGTGCTCCTAAGGCATATGATAAGGTCATATTAATTCCTTCATTTAACGCTATTTGTATGGGGAATCTAAGGTTGATATTAAAGCCATAAACTCTTTCATTAATCCTTTTTGAAAGGAGTAATTTTTCCATGTTAGACAAAAATACCCCAATCTAACATACCAGATTCCCTCCCAAAATCTTTCGGCAAATATTTCCATCTCATGACCATTATATTCATACGAATTGTTTTTTAAAAGAATTGAATACAATATTCAACAAACTCATGCCAGATAAGAAATGTTAGCAAATGCAATATCTATTAAAAAATTACATTAATATAAACATTCATCTAGTACTTCAAACCAAAAAATTGGGTTTCCATCTTCTAATCCTACCATGTTCGATTAATTAAACCCACTTTTGTGAGGAAAGAGAAATTGAGATGAAAGATTTTAGAAGAATCATACTACATGATTTGGATGTTGATTTCAATCTAATGAATTAAGATGGCAAATTATTACTTAGTCTTGATAAGATGAATTGAAAATTTTTAAAATTATTATTGGAACTCAATTTTTTTTTTGAAAAAACACAAAATAAGCCAAGAAAACAGTTTTTTTTTCCTTATTTTTATCTTTATTCAACAAATTTTGAGTTTCAATCATCATTTTTTACTATTTATGAATGCTTGCGTCAAGATAAACCAAATATCTAAAAAAACTGATGTGTACAAAAACAAACGCAAAAGGCATTAAATAAAGAAGAAAAAACTCAAATACATGAGTTTTTTAATTTTTGAAAAAATTTCAATAATGCTAATGAGTCAAATCAGCTGCTGATTGGTTACCTATTTGATTGGTGGAGTGTTTGGTGCAATTGTGGAAGTCCCGAAGCATGCGGGATTCTTTAAGGCAAAAACAAACCCCAAAAAAAATGGCAGGAAATTTAAATATTGAAACTGGGGGTATTTCTGTCCCAAAGGTAAAAAGTTAATCATTTCGAAAAGAATTAATGGTTGTTGTTTCAAATTTAGATTTTCCATACAAACATATAATAAATGAAGGAGTTTATGTACTCTTTATCATATGCCTTAGGGGCATACATTAACAAAACCATTTTAAAAAATGCTTCGATGTGAAAATACGGTAAAACACGAATTTTTTCCTTTTCCAATCTTGTTTTTATTTCCAAAGCAAAACAAAAGAAATATTTGTTTGCTACCATCGAAATAAATGATACTCCCTCCGTTCCTAAATGAGAGTCCCTTATTCCATTTTGGGATGTTCCAAAATGATTGTCCCTTTCCAAAAATAGAAGTGGAAATTTGATAAAATTCCAAATGTGCCCCTTTGATTTGAAATACAAATGGTGCAAAATAGGTAAAACATAGGGGTAATGGTGGAAAGTAGGTGTAATGATTATATGTCCCCTAAAAGAGTTGGAATTCCAAAGAGGGACTCTCATTTAGGAACGGAGGGAGTACCAGGCTTCGAAATTCATCGTCATAAAATTGAACAGCCGATATTTTTACTCCTACTAGAAATATTTGTTGGTACCATTCTACCACGAAATCAATGTAGTTGTTTTATAAGTGAAGGAACACGTACTCCTATGTTATTTCCTGTGTAAATCTTTTAGCAGCAATAGCTCTCGCATGAATCAACGAACAAGAAGGCAAAAAAGAATCAAGGATACATTGTGGTTAGGTTATCAAACTATACAACTGCTAAGGGGACCCAGGGTTGGGTTTTGAACAGGTGGGTTGAAAGTCCAACTCAGTTGGTAAGGGGGTTGTCTCCTGAGTCATAAGAAAAAAAAAGAGTTCTGCTAGGGGAGTTGATGACAACTCCTTTTTCTTTCTTCTTTTGGATGCAACAATCCCCCATTTGATGCTTCTTCTATTCCTACATGGAGATTCATTTTCCTTTACCAATTCATGTTGAAAAGGCTTAGGGTGACTCAGATCCCTAGCTGCCAAAGTTTTCTTTGATCAATTATCGAACTCAATAAGACCAACCGAAGGGGAAATTGTTTTCTTCAAAGGGTAGAGATTGCCTTTGGGGACTATCTGGCAGTTTCGGCTGACAATGCTAGTTCTAGGGGCTGTGCATTCAGTTTATTGGTGACACTCGTGCCCTGGCTGCTATTCTTATGTATGACTTTATCTTCAGCTTGCTTGAGCAAATGAATGCCGAGATTAATATTGCAGGAAAATAATGTCAAAATAGGATAGCTCTACTAATAGGTCTACAAGTTGAGGATACCATTTTCATCCTATAAAAAAATGGTAACCCTGTCGCCCTCCAAGGCTCCAAATAAAATGATATTCAAGAAATGAGCAATCGATGTTTTGTTCCCATTCTTCTTGTCATTCCAGATGTAGAGGTAAACATTAAATGGAATCTATTCAATTTCCCACTCATCTTTTCTATTCTTTTCGAAAATCCAAGCCAGTTTGTTTTTATATTGTGCAAAAAGAATCCATCATAGATGAGCTCAATTGTTAGTAATCTGCTTTTAGTGCTTTACTTAAAATCATCTTATAAAATAACAAAAAACTGTCCTTATTACAAAAATGCTACACATGGATGTGCATAGATCCAGACAAAAATGCATCCAAAACAGTTCCATGCGTGTGGGGTCCATGTACGTCAGTTTCGAACACATTTGTGTGACATATGGGCCACCACCACACTGCACTGTTGGGCTATTCTGGTTGTCCACTAGTGATAAGAAGAAAAAAAGAGTACATCTATCTCTCTATCAAGTCTCCAGGCTTTAAATTCTAATTTTCTAGATTTTTTATAAAAAATAAAGAGAGACTCTAGGGAACGTGGGAGAGGGAGAGGCTTTTGGGAGTTGAATATGAAAGAAAAATTATTCTATGCCCCTGGAATACCGTCACGTGATATTCCAAAATTATTTTTCACACGTCTCTCAGTGCAAAAAATGAGACCAGTGCTGGCGTGCATCGAACGCGAGACTAGAAAAAATATAAAATTATCTTTTTTATCAACCAGCATTGTGCCCGTTCGATACATGAGAACCGAAAACCACCAATGTGATTTTTTTTATCCCGTGCATCCACCAGGCACAACCCTAGGTAAGGATAAAAGGGAAGTTCTGAGAATTATTTCCAAAAAAGAACAAGCGGATACAGTGCTTGCATGGGAGAGTCAAATTTGCTTGGTGGACCCAATAGTAGGGCGCTATTTCTACCACTATAAAATGAAAAGAATATTCTTGGAATTCTTTTCTTGCAGTAGACAAACTGTCCCAGTTTCTCTGGCATGTGTTGTACTCATGATAAATTATTGGCATAACAAACCACCCTACTCTTACTGGTATTGTTGTGTTTGTCTAACACAAGAATAATTCCTCTCCTCAACCAGAATAGCCCAACGGTGTAATTTCCTCATCAATTGTTGACCTTAAAAATTCTAATATTTGACTCCCTCACGTTATATCCAATGCAACTCTGGATTTACACACAGGTGGATTCAATGCAATCAAGACCATCCTAGAGGCCGAAAACATCTTCGGCACTTCACTATCATTTATAACATCAAAATACTTTAGGATCTTGAATTTGTTGAGAGTACACAAATGGCACAAGCCTCAAATTGGACTTCTCACAAGAAAAGCAACAAACTTTTCTTAGATCTAGAGCTACAAACTTCTATGAAAATAAGTAGGGGTATACGAGTATTTGACCCATGATACACAGAGCTCCACAAAATGAAACATGAATACCTTCTGTCCAACTTCGGGCACGACTAGTATTATTGACTCTTTCCTTTTGCCTCTCCAAACAAACCACCACCCTTTGGCAAGCTGGAACTACGGGTAGAATAGCAGGGTTTCGACAAGATTCGGGAAAGGGACACAAACCAAGATTCTCACCTTTTTTTGCTTATCTTTTACCTTTCTCTCTCCTCTATAATACATGACCAAATTCATGCCCAAACCATATGGCATATAAGGTGGTCTAAATTGAAGTAACGTTCTAGGAGCACCACTACAATCCGAAAGCAGTCAAAGACAATGCCAACAAACCATAGCAAAACAATTGCAACTAAAATTCAATGAATAACACAAAAATAACAATTTTCTTTTCTGATTGCCCCTTCACGGAGAAACACACCAAATCAATTACAATCTTGGTACTCTGTCCAGAAACAATGTAAGACAGGGTAAACAAGTTTAAGCAACACACATCCACCAGTGCCTTCCCATCACCATTGCATTTCTTGGCACCACACATTAAGCACACCCCACAGGGATACATCCTAGTGCACATCCGACGAATTGTTCGATTGATGACAAATCAAAGTACTTCAAATTCTCATTAGAATCTCAATATCTACCAATAATGGTGGTACGACAAACGACGACATTCTTTCTGGCATGCCATGACTATGTATCCACTACCTGGACGCGGGGGAGCTGCTGTCCCTTTAAGGGGCAGCAGCCAACTGTCCCGGCCGAGCGGGACTTGCTCCGGTCTCGCTTCGATGATCGGAAATGTTTACCTTGTAGAGCTCGTCGAGTAGAACAAGTGTACCAAAAATTAGGTCGATCAAATATCATTAAGTGCATTGTCGGAATATTTTTTTCTTGAAAAGAATTGGATCAAATCCACTGGAACCCATTATTGGCAAGTTATATGTGTTCCAATCGGGCACTTAATGATATTCGATCGAGCTAATTTTTAGTATACTTGTTCTACTTGACGAGCTCTACGAAGTGAACATTACCAATCATCAAAGTGAGAACGCCAGGTCAGCAGGCTGTTACCTCTTAAAGGGACAGCAACTCCCCCGCCTCCCCACTACCCACAGACCACTAGGTTAAGTAAAGTAGCAATACACCGAATTTTCTCCAGTCAAAAAGAAAAGAAAAAGGAATGAAGTAGGAGTATATGCTTTTCAAACTTAATTCAGCTAAATCATAATCAAAGATTGGATCACTCCCATCATTGCAAGGATAAATTTATAAGTAAAAAATTGCATGACGAGCTGGACATATGCAAAAGGCCAATCAATGATTCTCGAATTTCTATAAGTATAATAACTACTCACAGAAGCATGGTTACTTTGATAATGCACCTATGTGATAGTGTAATACGTAATCACAAAAGCATGGTCATAAACCACACCGACTTTGATAATGCACCTATGATGATATTGAAATGGACTAAGTTCAAACCACCAGGAGAAGGAAAGAAATACGGATACTTACAAGAGTTCTGGAAGCATGGAAGTTGTACCCTGAAAAAATAAAAGCCCATATCAGACACATTTTCCTTCAAATTATAAGCACTGGATATCATCTCAAATTGACAACAGGAAAAGCAGTTAGTAAAACAAGGTGACTCACTGGAAAGCAGTTTAACTTCTAGGCTCCAGCACACTTCCAATGCAAACTCCTCCAGAATGACCAAACCATGTATAAGATGTAATGCAAGCTCATTAGAATAGGCATTTGTTCAAAGGCACAACCAAAAGAAGTGAACATACAGAAGCACGGATTATATATGTCACTACGATTGTAACACATCACCACAAAGTAAATTTACGCATTTAAACTTGAATGCAGATAAATCATGCATACAACTACATCTCCAACCAGCATATTTACACTTCCGAGAAGTTTACCCTTTTCCGCTGATGCATGTGAGCTTTACCCTTTCACATTCCCATAACAATGGAAATTACAAACAACTGGAAAACGATAATGTGTCATGCATGCTCTCATAAATGAAGGTGTGGTCTAGAGAACTTTCACACCAAGAAATGGATAAATGTTGTATGAATTTTCAGTCACTACCCCTAAAAACAACTATAGGAAAGAGAAAATATAACCACCAAAACAGAGATCAAGTATGGAGATTCAAGGGTGTCACATAAAGGCCCTAATAAACAAACCAAGGTACCTTCTCCAGAGTGCCGTTTAGTATCTAAAGCACTGATTGGTTGCCTCATAGCACTGGAAGTATCTCCTGAATGAGAAATTCAATTAGACTCTCCAGGACCCAACCAACTCAGAAAAATAAAAAACCAGAGTGAATGAAAGTAGAAGAAAGGTAGTCCATAGAGAATAAATTCAACACCCGGGATACTGGGCAACATTTCATACGACGACAATTGCCATCTGGGACTATCAAGGGAAGCACAAAAGTACATGGGACCCGGGCTATCTTGGGCATAATATTAAAGTCAACCTTAAGACTTTGCAATCCCTATTGAATACAGTTTCAGTAATTTATATGGGAAGGAAAAACAAGATAATATTACTCTGCAAGACTTATTTAGAAAATCAAACGGTTGTCGTCAAGAATGGTTACAAGAGGAAAGGAAGAAACAAACGCCTTTGGCGAGATGTCTTACAATAGAAACAGTAAACATTCCCCTGAAAGGACCACCAAGAGGCCTCCGTACCAAAGTTCATCTCTTCTGACTCCTCCATGCCAAGAACTGTCCCAAAGCTCTTAGGCCAGCATACAGAAGATGAAGACAGATAAATGCCCAATGATTAGCGAGTTCAATATAACTTTAGCCAATATACAATGCAATCATAACAGCATTTCTGGAGTCATAAAATCAGCATCCTAATTCACTTGCCCGTGATGAATGGATGGCTCAATGCCTGTGATACTGTTATCCTCTTATCTGGATCTAATACAAAAACTTTTTCTAGAAGATCTCTGAAATTGGCTAACATCTTCAAATCCTCACCAGGAGAGCTTGTAACTAGTGCACCTATATCTTTTGGCTTGATGCTAGGGATCAACCTCTTTATAGTCTGCATGACAGAATTTAATATATCACAATGTTGCACCAAAAGATCTCATCTAGAACAAGCACAGGCATGATTACCTATGTTGGGATCTAGCTTTTCTGAATGGACATGAAAAGGAAAAGAAAATTAAAAGCCTATTTTTTCGTAAGTTACAAAAATGTAAAGGTAACGAACATAGTTTATCTATAAATCCAATCTTTTGTTTGGTTACAATGACAATAAAATTAACAATTAACAACATTTCCCTTCCATTGTCAAATTCAACATCCAAAATAACCTTAGCACCAAGAAACAAGAAAAGATTACATAAGGTTTATGCCTACCTTCTTCGTGACAGGATCATCTTCTGTGGCAAGAAAATTCAAATCTTGGTCAAAATGTTGCACTGTGAAACCTCCCTGCCAAGTGTTGAGAAGTAGAGGAAAAATACAAATCAAAAGCAAGCACAGTTGGTTCTAAGTCACACCATATGAGAAACATATGGTTGATGACTGCAGAATTACATCAAAGGTATTTTTAGTTACCAGACAAGATAACAATGGGAGAAAATCGAGCCTGACAAAAAAAAAAGGAACTCCACAATACATTTTTGCACAGCTGAAGTGCGTACTTACCTTTCGAATCATCTTTTTTGGAAAGAGACCTTTTAATTCCATATGAAGCCGAAGCATGTCATTGTTTGTAGCACCTGGAAAAAGAACTTTTCCAGCATAGAGCTCAAATAAACAGCAACCAACTGACCAAATATCCATTGGATGATCATATGGCAAACCTAGAACTACAGTAGGAAAAGAAGATTGTTATTAGGTTTTCTTCCACCAGAACATAAAATCCTTCGGTAAGAAACAAAATTGACAATATAGCTCAAGAGTAATGCTTACTTATCTCAGGTGCACGATAAAAGCGGCTCACAAGGTAAGGTGTAATTTCATTTTTACCAGCAAACATAGCATTACCAAAATCACAAAGTTTCAGCACATTTTTTGCTTCATTTACCTAGAAAGATTGAATAAAGACAAGTTAAGACATCTATGCACATACCTATGAAAAAAATACGAAAAGTCGAATATGTAACCACAAAACAAGCAAGCCAACTAAATATGAGTACTGTTTACCTACCAGCATATTGTCTGGCTTTATATCACAGTGAAGAACGCCACAGTTTCTGAGATGCTTTAGCGCAATAAAAAGTTGTTTCGCATATGTTCTCACAGCAGTTAGTTTAAGTCCAATGTTACGGCCAAACTTCTTTAAAACTTCACGTAGATTCATATGAAGCGATTCGAAAACCAAACAAAGATGATTCCGGTATTTAAACGATGATAGGAAACGAACACAATGGCGCTTATTGTCTGGGTCAGCACCAACCAACTTCTTCAAGATGATCAATTCCTCCTTACCAGCTTTATGCCTGCATAAATTGGAATACAAAGAGAAGTTTAATAACAAAAAATTGAAAAAATCCCTTAGAGAAATTATCCAAAATTAACAAGCAAAGAAAAGGTAGGGAGTTGGGCTTCGCGACTTACATGTGTTCATTATTACGTATAATTTTTATAGCTACTTCGTCTAGATTGCCAGGCCCAGCCTTGAGATCTTTCGCACGAACTACTGTTGAAAATACTCCTTTTCCATGAGCAGCAGTAACTTCATATCGACCATCAAGTATTTCCCCACACCGGTAGCCTGCATAGAAGAGATAGCAGGAGAAGTATTTACTAAATTTCGGAACAAATCTCTCTCTCTCTCTCTCTCTCTCTCTCTCTCACAAATCTCTCTCTCTCTCTCTCTCTCTCTCTCTCTCTCTCTCTCAACTTCAATGGTCCTCAATGTCGAAGAAAGGAATCAGTCACGATTCCTGTTCTACATCTCTCAGTCGATTCTGCAACTTCCCTAATTCTCTGTGATCAACTAAACAAGCCATAAATGGAGATTGAATGTAGAGTGATCTCTCTTTTACGATCTCACAGTCTCACCAGTCCCATTGAGTATTTTTTTATTTGCGATCAACAACGCTACGTCTCTCACTCTGACTGATTAAATTTTCTTTGCATTTCCGTCTAGGTCTCTCAAAACAGGAACCGGAGTAAACTGGCCAACCTAAACTAATGAACTGGACTGGTCTACTTTACTTTTGGTCTGTTTTCGGGTTAATGTTCTTCATAAGCTGAAAAGTTCAGTTTGGTGGTGATAATTGTCGAAAACTGGACCAAACAGGACCGATTTCACCCTTAGGCCCAAGAATTAGTTGGGACGTTTTCCCAGTGATTTTTCCCCCTGGTATATGTAATCAGGGAAGATTCTTATCAGAGTAGTGTTAAGAAAACAATTTCAAAACTCCTTGAGAAGGACAAATTAAAGATCAGCATGCCTATATTACACCAGTTGAATAACATTAAAGGAAATCAAATCGTCAACATCTACATTTTTACAAGCAGGAGACTTCCCTCAGGGATTTCATTCCGTCATATATCAGTTGGATAAATAGCAACATCCAAGACGATTGAAATTGGTTGGATAAGTAGAAACCCCAAGCAACCTAATGTGGCAGCCAGAACAGGAAGCCAAAAAAAAAACACCTTTTCCACCAATGAACAAGCTCCTTGAGCAAGTGTTTGCTTACTCCATCAGATACTGACGGGGTTGCTCAAAAAATAGACTTAATAAAAACCAAGTTGTCATTTAAAACCCCCAATACTAAAAATCCTTTCTGTTGTGATCTCTATCTCACTCGGTAATCAGTATACTTTTCAATCACCCTTCTGCTTTCCCTGAGATGGTCCTCTCCTTTCCAATCACGCGAGTCAAGTTATAACTGAAGCCTTGATATAAGTAACTCAAAAGTTCAAACTGAAATAACCCTTGATATAAGGTAACTCAAAAGTTCATAAACAATCACAACTAACGCAAGCCCAAAACAGCAGGGGGAAGTTGTCATCAAG
>BPLS01000137.1:977845-992629 GCA_019656275.1 Rhododendron kiyosumense
TTGGTTCAGACCAGTCTAGGAGTGGTATTATTGGTGTTACCCAACCACGCCGTATTGCTGCCTATAACACTGCCGAGCGGGTGGCAGATGAGCTTGGTCTTTGTCAAGGCAAGGAGGTTGGCTATCAAGTTAGGCATGACCGCAGGATTGGAGACAGTTGCTCCATCAAGTTTATGACTGATGGAATTTTGCTACGAGAACTGCAGGTTAGCTATCTACTCGCATGCAGACAAAAAAAAATAAAAAATTCTGCTTTTGCTACTTCCACAAAATGGACTATTGTTTATACTTTTTTTTTGGTTTCAATTCAGAGTGATTTCTTATTGCAGAAGTACTCGATCATAATTTTAGATGAGGCTCATGAGAGAAGCTTGAAAACTGACATACTTATTGGAATGCTTTCCCGTGTTATAAAACTTCACCAGGTGAGAGTGTGGAGTATATTATTGGTTGAAGAGTTCATAGTTTGTCTCTTCTAATTACATCTCCTTTCTTTTTCAGCTTTTCTCGTGTGAGATTTCGATATTGTGATTGATCACAGGATGTATATGAAGAGCAGCAGCGCAAGGTCTTTTCAGGGAAAATAATTAGCCCTGAAAATAGGATCTCTCCACTGAAACTGGTGCTGATGAGTGCCACCTTGCGAGTCGAAGACTTTGTTTCTGGAAGAGGTATATTTGATAATCCCCCACCTGTAATTGAAATTCCTACCCGGCAATATCCAGTAACTATCATCTTCTCAAAGTGGACAGAGATTGTGGATTATGTTGGCCAAGTCTATAAGAATGTCTTGTCAATTCACAAGGGACTGCCACCTGCTGGCATACATGTCTTTGTAACTGGTCAGAAAGAAGTAGAGGACTTGTGCTGGATGCTGAGGAAAGCTTCAAAGGAAATAGTTTAGAATAGCTCTGAAATAAATATGGAGAAAAAGGTTTCTGCAGTCTCGGCAGAGAATGACATCGAGGAAAATGATATGAGTGAAGTTAGTGAAGCATTTGAGATGCACGGAAATTCACCCTACAACCAAACTGATAGGTTTAGTTCTTATGATGACAATCATGATGATTTAGATGATACTGAGTCAGATTTTTCTGATGATCTGGGGACAGAGTGTGATTTGGAAGGAGCTGATGATGTCGAGTTATTGAACCAAAGGGCAGATAGTGATTTGGAAGAAGCTGATGATGTCGAGTTATTGAACCAGAAAATGGAGAATAGAAATGATCTCTCAGAATTCTTTGGTGAGGAAGGGAGCCTTGCTTTATTGAAGGCTTCATTCAAGGTCTTGGCCAGAAAAACTACCTTGACTCCTGAATCTGAGAATAAGCAGGTTGTTCCTTCGACTCCAGAAGGATGCTCAAACCAGCCCATTCCAATTGTGGGGGAGAAAAGGGGTGGAGCTGGTCTCTGTGCTGGTGCAATGTGTGTTCTTCCCCTTTATGCCAAGCTTTCTGAATCATCTCAGCATCTTGTGTTTAAAGAGATCAAGGAAGGAGAACGCCTAGTTGTTGTTGCCACTAATTTGGCTGAAACCTCTTTAACTATACCAGGTATAAAATATGTGGTCAACACTGGAAGAGAAAAGGTTAAGAAATATAACTCCTCTAATGGCATGGAAACATATGAAGTACAATGGATAAGCAAGGCATTTGCTGCTCAATGCGCAGGAAGAGCTGGAAGAACAGGACCTGGCCACTGTTATCCCTTTTCTCTTCTGCAGTTTTTAACAACATTTTTCCTGACTTCTCAATTGCCCAGATATTAAGAGTATCTCTTGATGGCATCGTCCTCCTTGTGAAATCCATGGGTGTTCCCGAGGTAATTTCCTTAGTATCTGACGCCATCCTTGTAATATAAAAGATTGTTTTGGTTAAGTTGGCCTTTGTTGAGATTGATTGCTTCAGGCAATCCGCATTTTCTGCTGGATAACATTGATGCTCGAGTGTTTTCCTTTACACACCTAGTTCATAATTTACCATTTTCCTCTTCTGTGTTTAATCAGCCATATGGTCAATAGCATGGCTTAAATAGTTAGATTGGGGGTTAGCATGCCTGAACCTGTTGAGTCTCTCATCTTGTGTGTGCAAATCATGCTTAGTCTTTGCCTTTTTGGTTGCGAACGATAGATGTCATTTGGTTAAATGAGCATATGCAACCCTTCGTTTTACCTTTTTCTGTTGTGTGAAGATGCTGTTAAAGTTGCCACTACCAAACTAAAACTTCACACCTGCTGTTAAATCATGTTTTCTTATCTCTTAAAGAAAACGACCCTGATAATTTTTCTAATGAGTACATTGGCACTATTTTATGTTGACATTTATCTTTTATGTTTCGCCTGTATTCTAGGTTTCAAAGTTCCCATTTCCTACTCCTCCTGAGGCTACTGCCTTGTCTGAAGCAGAGCGTTGCTTAACAACTCTTGAAGCACTTGATAGCAAAGGGAGACTGACATCGCTAGGGAAGACTATGGCAGAGTATCCCATTAGTCCTCGTCACTCACGGATGCTCCTTACAGTTATCCAAATCATGCGTAAGGTGAAAAGAAGTGATCGGGTGAATCTTGTTCTAGGATATGCAGTGGCAGCAGCTGCATCTTTGAGCTTGTCAAACCCTTTTGCAATGTAGTTTGTGGGAGGTGACACAGATACCGATGGCTTGAGGCAGGATGTGGAGTCTGGCTCCGGAGATAGCAAGAAAACTAGAGACAAGGAAGAAAAGTTGAAAAAAAAAGGAGCTAAAAGAATCTGCTGAAGTGTCTTGTGCAAAATTTTCTAATCCCAGCAGTGATGTTTTGACCATAGCTTATGCTCTGCAGTGCTTTGAACTTTCTCTAAGCGGAGTAGAATTCTGCAAGGAACACGCGTTACACCTGAAAACCATGAAGGAAATGGCCAATCTGAGAGAGCAGCTACTTCGCCAAGTGTTTAAATGAACCTTTTGTGGTCTGCAACAGGAATTTTCATGGACTCATGGTACTATCAAAGACGTAAAACTTGCTTGGAGGGTTTCCTCCGACAAGCATCCTCTTCGACCAGAGGAGGAGGAGCTCTTGGGCAAAGCTATATGTGCCAGTTGGGCTGATAGGGTTGCCAAACGCATTGGAAGAGTTTCAGCATCAGAGGAAGACAGAAAAGTTCATGCAACTCGCTATCAGGCTTGCATGGTTAGAGAAACAGTTTTCCTCCATAGGCGGTCATCTCTCTCTAAGTCTGCCCCAGAATTCTTGGTGTACAGTGAACTGCTATATACAAAACGACCATTCATACTCGGAGCAACAAGCGTGAAAGCCGATTGGCTTGTCAAGTATGCTAAGTCCTTGTGCTGTTTCTCTGCCCCACTCGCAGATCGCAAACCTTATTATAATCCCGAGTTGGACCAAGTTTTCCATTGGGTTGTTCCAACTTTTGGTCCTCATCGGTGGCAGCTCCCATTGCATGGTGAACCTATCGAAAATGATTCTCACATAGTAGCTGTATTTGCTGCTGCTTTGCTTGAAGGCCATGTGTTGCCATGCTTAATATCTGTGGGGAAGTTCCTGGCAGCCTCACCTGCCAGCATTTTGAGGTCGGAGGCATTAGGTCAAAGAAGGGTTGGGAATCTTCTAATTAAGTTAAAGACCAGGTTGAGAATTGACAGCTGTGCCATGTTAAGAGAGGCTTGGGATGAGAATCCTAGGGAATTGCATTCGGAAATTCTAGACTGGTTTCAGTTGGGTTTTCATGATCAATTTGAAAATCTTTGGGCCAAAATGCATCATGAGGTTCTTTTAGACCCTACAGAACGTTTCCCCAAAAGGATCAAGAGAGCGAGAAAGGAGAAATAAACTAAGCTAGTGAACACTGAACAGGAGAGGCCTATGTAACTAATTTTTTTCTTTTTGAAATATCAAGAGAGAGAGCTTTGCTTAGCGCATTGAACGTTCAATCTAAATAAGAATCCGTTACGTCGTTCTTATGAATTACGAGAAAGGATCATAAGAAAAAAAAGAGTGCTTCGCTTAGCGCTTTGAAAGTTCAATCTAGGTAAGAATCCACATGTCAATTAAGTTGTGTACAAGTATTTTCCTGTCTAAAGTGTGAAGGTATCCCTAATCATCATATACATGTATCCTTCCAATTTTCCATGGAGTAGTACTGTATTTCATTGGATGTGGACCGCGGGCTATTGAAATACATGGGCCGTGGGCTGCAGAAAGATATGAGCCATGGGCTGTGAAGAGAAATGGGTTGTGGTCTGTGGCATTTGATCTCCAGTGCCTGCTGACTCTTCTTCTACCTCCAGTATTTCAACCCTGCGTTTCATCTTTTTCCTTATCTTTATAGCGACGTCAGCAGGTCTGAATCTCCCACACACGTACACCCTGTTGTGCTGCTTCTCTATCAGGTGTGTCTCTATTTCTTCAGGTACCCCATTGTTTTGGCACCCAGAAACAAAATGGTTATTCAACAAATGTATATATGCATGAATATTAAAACGTTGCAGTTTGATTTACTAAATTCTCGCGATGATGTTGTTATATAGTAGTATAGTACTTCGTCAAAAGAGATCACGTGCATACGTGTTGGACAGAAAAATGTAATTTCGGCACTCATTTCTGTCGTCGTTATTGATGTGACATCAAACTTTTTAGTTTTTCTAAGTTAAATCTCCAAGGGTTGTGTAAATCGGTACTAGTTTCACCAAGAAAAAAGGAAATAAAAGCAAGATCTTTACCCTTCATGTTGAGAATGATTCTCCTCATTTTCCTGTAACAGCCATTGCAGTCGCAGCTAACCCGCATCAGCATGCAGCAATACTGATTTTAACCGAAAAAACGAAGAAGAAATTAGAACAACCAAAAGAGTTTCGCCATTGTTTTCCTGAATATTTGCTGTTTGGATAAAAAGAAAGTAACGAGGAGTTATAGAAAGGTGGTTACTAAAAGACGCTTTTGAAACTTGCCTTTATTGGGAATCCAGTCATTCTGTTGACAATCAACTAAACTCTGAGATTAAGGATTGGTTTGAAAAGGATTTGCGGGTATATAAGACAATGAAAAGTTGGTTTCCTTGTACTAATGTTTGGATTGTCATGTGGAAATTGCTTTCCTTCAGTTTGGAATCTGATTCTGTTCATTGGGTTATGCCTAGTTATTGTGCTCATTTCTTCTGCTCTCTTTTTCCCTTTTGTGTTGCTTGTATGGCTATGGAGAGTGATCGTCAAGGGAAGGGAAGCATCTCTTCTCCATCAAATTTTGGCCCATAGGAGTATTACTTCATGAGCCATTTACAAAGCAAGTTAACCAAGCATCTCTGTTTTAACAAGGGCGGATCATGTTTCGCAGGTAATCAAGGAATCAATCTCTCTCTCTCTCTCTCTCTCTCTCTCTCTCTCTCTCTCACACACACACACACACACACAAATATTTTTTGGTCATTGCCTCTACGTGTTATTCCCGCCTAGCAGCACATCAAAATATGAGACGTAGAATCTCATGATACCACATACAGGGATATATTATGTTACAAAGCCGGGTTTTGGGGGGCTCCACTGGCCGGGTTTTAGGGGTTAAGTGAACCCCTGAATTCAAAAAAATTTACTCCAATTCTGTTTCCAAATTGCATTTGAAGAAGATGCCAATAAAGACCAGCATCATGGGCGGGAGTACGAGTATAGAAGGGTGGGCTATAGCCCAAGTCAACTGTGAAAAAAACAAAAAAAATTATTATATGTAGAATTTAGTTCAAATAATTTTAGCCCAATTCATTCTACCAATCAACCCATTGTAGCTTAGGGCAAATTACATTTCTGGTTCCACCCCTGGCCAGCACCCTCGCCCTCGAGCTGCCAGATGAGATTCAAGACGCCGATGGAGTCTAATTTCCTACCCGTACTGCTGGTAAGAATTGGTCAGACCACATCTCAAGCAGATTTTTGTTTCTGTCTTCAATTAAAATTCGCACTTTTCGCCCAATGAGAAATACAATCAAGTGTGGAAGTGGGATTCAATGTGTAATATTTACAAGCACAAACAGCACCGTGGCTTTATTTCACTCAGCTAAATACATATTTTGAGGAGTACTGCTGCTGCTGCTACTACTACTACTATGTTTTTGCTGACGTACAAACAATCAGCTACAGGCAGAGTGAAACAGCTGCGTGATCGTTGCAGCTTTGTTCGGTCGCTTCTGGTGCACTACAGTGAGCTGCCATGGGGGCGCGCTTTTTTACCAATGGTACGAGTAACTGATCTACAAGTGAGTGTTACCTTCTTCTCCAGTACACTCACCTCCACTGACTCCGGTTCACCTGAAAATTGAAGACAAAACTATGATTTCGAAACTCCAATGCAATCGTATCTAATGCAGTTTAACTTAGTTTGTTTGCTACGAGAAATTAATCAATTAAAAGGCTTGCCCCCAACACTAAGAGGGCGCAAGTTTGAATCATGCCAAACATTTTCAATTTTGGGGCCGTTGGAGGCCGTTTGTCCTGTCGTTAACTTCAAAATTTCAGAATTAGTTGATGTGCACATAAACTAGCCTGAACATTCGGTTATAAAGAGTAAGAAATGTACATTAAATTTTCGTTTTCTTCTGTGAATACAAAACTGAAAACCCTGCTTGATGCAATGGGTCACAAAGTTGTTTTGATAAATAAAAAATAATAATTATCGGGATCAGTGGCCAGAGTGGGGAAGTCTCAAGGTGGTACACCAGAGGCAATATTTTTCTATGCCAGAAAATTCATGTGTCCTTGTGTCGAGGAGTTTTCTGGCCATTAGATTTAAAACATAAAAAAAATCACATAATCGAACCGTTGAAAAACCCATCGGCACAGAGGTTTTCGAAACAGAGGAGATCGGACCCCGGTACACCGCGGTGTTCAGTGGCCTGTGGCCAACAGTCGAAGTAGTTGCGAAGAGAGGAAAGAATTAATGTTCTACTCCTATTTTATTTTTTAAACCAGAAACAGTTGCTAATTGTTTTTTAGTAATTAAATTCTGTTTTCCAAACAGAAAATAGGTACAAAAAATATTTCCAAACATGGTTCTGGTCCCACGAAGAAGATGACCCGACTTAGGCCATGAATGAGTAGACCAAAGTGACTACCTAGCTCCAAGCAGTCTAGTTGGTTGGTAGATTTGTTCCCCACACAATTGTCCAGAATTTGATTCTTGAAGTCAGACCGCAAGAAAATAATTTTCTTATAAATTCTCTACTCCAGGCTTGGATAGCCTGCCTTTGATCGGACTGCAGTCGAGGTGCGTATAAACTAACTGGGGCACACTAATAGTCAAACCCAAAAAAAAGTCACTAGAAATAAATAAATAAAAAAACAAGGCGATTAAAGGCAACTCAATGACTCACTTGAAAAGGTGCATGTAGGATTAGTTGACCCATTCTGATTTCTCAAAGGGACATTTCATATTTGTAGTCAAATTTACTATTTTGACCCTAAAAAAAATCTCAAAATTGCCCCAAGTTGATATAAATACATAGAAATTCTAAATGGTTTCTTTCCTTTGAAAGTTAATAGCAAAATGAATGAGGCTATTATGCATCATTTTCAAAATATACCTAGTCTTCGGGACCGAGTGTTACCCAAAACTATAGCTATCAATGTGATACCTAAAAAAAAAGTCGCATATTATTTCTATTTGACCTCACTTAACCGAAATTTTTTAGCTCCGTCCCTGTCCCTGTTTTGAGGACCACAAGGTTTTTGATCTCTAGATGAGTTTCACAGCTAAAACTGATCATAAAAGAAGGCAACCGTGCCACCAACTAACTACTCTTTGCCTCTTTGGCAGTAAGGGGAAAGGACCCCTACCCATATCCTTCTTGAAAGGAATTAATATACCCATACATCTGATAGTGTTGTTCTAATAAGAAAGTACTGTAATTCCAAAAAGATCAAATTAGTTATTATAAAGAGAATCCAATGTGGACTCCATTTGCCAAATAAAGAGAATCTAAACCATAATTAACCGCACAAAAAAAGTGTTTTAAGGCATGAGAGCTTTCTTAATTTCGGCATCCAAAGGACTAAAAAGTGCTACACGTGACCCACAAACGCTGGGATCACAACTGAACTCAACGCTGCAACAGACTTCCGGGCTTATAATTCGGGTGTCTGACCCTGCTTATTCGAATCTTGACTAATCTTGTGGGATCAATTGATTCAATTACATCTCTCACTTGAGGGAGGTTTGAATCAAAGGCACATCAGACATCTGTATGAACTGGTCCCATTGAAATTGATAGCAACTAAGAAGCTTCGAACTAGCCCTAAGTACCAAGCATTGACCACCATGCTAACCCTCGATTCCTTTGTTGCAATTTGAATGGCCAACTTTTAGCCCTTTTTTTTTTTTTTTGTGAAATATGGCAAAATCAACTTTTTGGAAAAACTAAAATTCCCAATTAAGTTTCATTTGGTCGATTAGCTTCCGTTTTTTAGCAATCAATATGACAAATTGACAATATCCAGCAAAACACCCATCTCAATCAACTTAAATTGGCAAATTGGACAAAGGCTACAAGTCTACAAAGAGGGGGAAAAAAACTTACATTTCATTCTGGAAATAATGTCAGCCACCCTTTGCTGACATTTTGCGCACCGGAAGTCCGCTAGAAGAACAATTTCATGGACCTGCAAATTAGAACCCCCCACCAAATGGGGCATGAGTACAGCAATGGAACTGCATAGCAAAGAGGCACTAGACACAGGAAAATTATCCAATTCCAGTACTACAAAAAGAGCAGCGGTCACGAGACGGTGCTTCCGGACTTCTAAATAATTTTCCGTGCATAAACACTTGTGTGAAGAAAAAACCCGCAAAAGAGAGACTAACCAGAGGCATGGTTAAGGATTCGACCGAGGCGAGGCTAGACCGAGAAAGAAGCAAGCTACTATTTGACTCCCTTTTCCTCCCAGGAATTGCCATGGCTTTGTTCTGCAGTTAGAGACGAAGCCTTCATACAGAGCAGTGAAGTGCTACCGGATCAATCTTCACCTTGCAGCCTTGCAGAGAGAGAGAGAGAGAGAGAGAGAGAGAGAGTGATATACCAACAGCAGCTTGTGCTACACTTGATGGGGTAATCCCATCTCTTTGAGATGCTTCATAGGCTGGACAATAAAGAGATCGGAGATATGACGAATTGACAAGTTAATTAAAACAGCGGAGTATTTTTAGTAACAAAAGGGGGAGAAGGTCGTTGTCGTGTGCTATGTTGAAAAAGATGCTCCATTCACTGATAAGGCAGCCCCACCACCAACCTTTTTCCCCCTGTTCCGATTTGTCAAAGTGTAAAGATTATTGCATTGTTGTTGCTTACAAGATTAGCATACTCTCTTATTTGTCTAGGAAAAATTCAATGCCGGGTGGATATTACGTTGTGTCTGTTCGGCAAATCCGAGCCGTTCATTGCATTTTTTGACGGCTTGGAATTGGAGAGACAAAAAAGTGAGAGAGTATTGAGGTGAGAGGAGAGAAAGAATTTCAATTCGAGCCGTCCACATGGGATTTATCGACTTGGCACCGAAAAATTTACCGACTTGGCACGAAAAATTTCTCCTTTGTCTAATTCTATGTTCCAATAATAATATCTCGTGACCCGATAGTTAATAATAATATCTCGAGACCCGATAGTTAACTTCAAAGACCTGAAAAGTACTTGAGGTGTGCATTCCATGCGGTCGCTGACCCAGACACTATGAATGGCAACGGAACGGGGTGTACCTGACCCGAATATTATTACATGGCCCCGACCCAACCCCAACCGGGTATTTTGTGGGTACCCCCATTCCCGCCTTGATCGGGGAACGGGTTTACTCGCTCCACCCCGCCTTGTAAGAAATTAAAAAAAATTGGTAATCTTAAAGCAAAATAAAAGAAAATAATTATAAAAAAAAAGTGGTAGTTTAGTATAATGGTGAAAATATAAAATTAAGAATATAAGATTTTTTAGTATAATGATAATAATATTAGGGTAAAAATGTTAAATTTTAAGTATAATGATAATTAAATTAGGATAAAAGTATAATTATATATATAAATATATGTTCAGGCGGGTTTAGGGACGAGGTACTTCCACCCTGAACCCTATCCGAACCCGGTTAGGTTTTGAAATTTTAACCCCGACCCTAAACCCGAAAATGAGTTAGAAAACGCGCCAATTGCCATCCCTACGGCAGACACTTCAATTAACAAAAATAGTTTGATCTTTAGGCTCAAGTATACATGTTCTCTATTTTTTCTAAAGGTCTCCGCTTGGCTCCTCTGCAAGCTTTAGGATTACTAAAAGTCCAAGTTCAATTATTCTGAATATTAAGATAATCTACTATGAATGAGTCCTTTTGTGCCAAACATAGGGAATTTCTGCTTCAGAGAATGCCAAAATTCTTATTCCGCATGCAGGAATATGATGAGGTAACTAATAATTTTTAAAAGAGAAGATGAGGTATGAAAGCTCATGTATACAAGTAACCTAGGAACGTCAACACACGAGTTGGTTAATTTATGCGAGTTTGAACCGATTATAAATGGGTTGAGTGTTCATTGAGTTACTAATATTAATTAATTAGATAATCATCTCTCGTACTCAACTCACTATGACCCGTCATGATATTTAATAAAAAGGTTGATAAGAGAAGTGTACGTAAGAATTAATTTGAGGTGCGCGTAAATGGGCAATTGACTTCCCTGACTTGGTCTCCCCATGCCCAGCATCTTGACGCGGGCGTAAAGTTGATTGGCACTGCTCTGCTTAAGCCCAATCCTATATTTTTCAGATGAAAGCTAGTTGTACAAGATCATTAATCATACGTCTACAAAACGAGATTTGGATGATCTAAGGAGTTGTAAAATCCCAACTGCAAATGCTAGCCATGGCCTCAGCCTGCTTATCAATTGCTTCCCATCCTCTCAGTGAATCCGTTCCATCCTCTCAGTAAATCCGTTCTATTCGGTAGTAGCTGCCACAATATGCAAGCCACAACGCTAGAGTCTGTAAATTTAGAGAGATACTTGTAAGGCACGTGCCCATTTGGAATTTCAGTAACAATAACAAAGAGAAACTGTGGTCGTTTGTTTCTTCAACTGGAATTTCTTGAGGTTTTTTTCAATAAATGTGATGTATGGAATCCAGACTCAAGGATTCAAAATTTCAGAGCATGTTCGTTTTGAGATTTTGGGTAATAAATGAAGAGAGATAAATAGAAAAATAAAAATAATAATTAATTTTTTTTATTGAAGACCGTGCACAGAAAGATAGTCAAAAATTCCAAAATCCTGATGAGTGATGAGCAAGTGAATTGGGCCTAATGACTTTGACGACACATCCACCGTGCAAACAATTGCTAAACTTTAGTTGGGCCTGATGAGAGTTATGAACTTTGAGCCCACCTAAGTCTTTCCATACTCCTCATCCAAACTAGTGCTCAGTTTTTGGGCCTAACGAAACATGAACTTACGGCTGATGAGTTTAATTGGAAGTACTTGCTTACTTGGGTTCAAATTTGCAGTAAAAAATGGGTTAAAGACAAAAAAAAGAAGAAAGTATTGACCTTTAAAAAAAATTCAAATTTTAATTGTTATCTTGACCAATCAAATACGAACCAAATTCAAATGATTTGATTGTTTCCATTTGCCAGTACATAATTTGTATCCTCATAACTGCAGATAAAAAAGGGATACTCCCCCACCCTACTTTGAATTTCCATTACGTGAATTCGTGAATTTTCAAACCCTAAGAAAACATATAGATATTTTATTTCTTAGTTTAATAAAAAATAATATATAGAAATATATTTTTTGGGATTTGAAAATGCAAGAATTTCCATAATGAACATTTAAAGTGGAACGGAAGACAGAGGGAGTAATTGATCCATACTCCATTTTTTGACAAACACCCTATTTTTGTTCTCTTCCATGTAAATTTATAATCTGACTCCAAAAATGTTCGTACATGGGGTCATTCCCAATCATACATGTAATGATACTATGAGAAAAAAATAGTTTTTTTTTTTTTTTTTTTTAGTCGAACGGAATTTCTAGCGTAAGATCCTATAGTGAGCTGAAGTATCCTATAGTGAGCTGCCACACAGAGAGAGTGTTTGGAGACGAAGATGACTCTCTGTTCTTCACGGGTAAAGAAGGGAAATTACTCATTGTTCCTGCCTTGCTCGGGGTCAAAGGTTTTTTTGATGGTGTCAAAACATGAACCGATGAGAGAAATAATAAAAGTATAACATAATTGTATTGATTTTTTGCTTTTACATGGGTCAGCTGACACCATAGCCAAGCTTTTTGGTGGTGCTTCTCTTTGTTATTTTAAGTGTGAAAGAGTATACAAATGAACGTCTAATTTTGTAAGTTATAGTAATGAGAGAAAAAAGTTTGATTATAAAGAAGTGAATGTGAAAAACACTGGAAAAAAAGAGGACCGATTATAAATTTGAAGTTGTTATGCCCAAAGTTGCTTAATAATTACTATAATTAATGTCTTCCGAAAATGGTCTAATAATTACACTTGTTTTTTGTATATAAAAGGAGAAAGCTGTTTTGTACCCTAGTAATTATCCAAATAAAACGTTCAAGAACACAACTTTCAAACACAATTGTGTACGAAGTTGTCTGACGTATATGAGACCATGTGCATCAAATAGCTTTGAATATAGTTGAGTTCACAATTATGTTTTAAAATTTTGTTCATAGCATTGTTCTTATTCGAAACACTAGGGTAAAGAAGGAATCGGCGACCCTCCTTGCACTATAGCGCTGTAGGACATAATCTTAGCCGTTCAAGAGTCTTTTCAATGGTCTAAATTAAAGAAAAATCTTTTAGAGAAGAGTATACTCTTCCATGGAAGATTTTTTTAAAATTTGAATCATTGATTTCTGAGACGAACGAGTAAGGGCACTACAGCCTCATAGTGCAAGGGTGCACTCCAACTGGGGATGCATTTGAAACAAACAGAAACAAGCTGGGGGTGCATTTGATATTTACCAAAGTATTCCAACGAACTCTCTGACATTAATCTATGCCTGGGCGATGCATAACACTGCGGAGAGCTCAAAGCCTCCAACCCACTTCCCCCCCTCGTCTTCTCCGCCCACTCTCTTTCTCTCTCTTAAAACACATTCTCCCTGTCTGTACAGTTGAACAATCTCACCTCTACCAATCTCTCTCTCTCTCTCTCTCTCTCTCTCTCTCTCTCCGCAATGGCTCCTCTGCTTCAATCTAGGGCTCCGGCAATGTCATTCTCCTCGTCCGTCACCTCCTCCGGCTTCCAATCCCGTCCCTTCACCGCATTCCCCATCCGCCCCCGCCGCAGGATCCTGACCGTCCAAGCCAAGATCAGGGAGATCTTCATGCCGGCCCTCAGCTCCACCATGACCGAGGGCAAGATCGTCTCCTGGATCAAATCCGAGGGCGACGTCCTCTCCAAGGGCGAGTCCGTCGTCGTCGTCGAGTCCGACAAGGCCGACATGGACGTCGAGACCTTCTACGACGGCATCCTAGCCGCCATCGTCGTTGCCGAGGGAGAGGTCGCCCCGGTCGGCGCCCCCATCGGCTTATTAGCCGAGACCGAAGCCGACGTTCCCGAGGCCAAGGCCAAAGCCGCCGCCGCCAGCTCATCATCGTCTAATCCATCCGCTCCTCCGCCGGCGGTGCCCTCCGCTCCGTCCCCGCCGCCCGTGGCGGTTGCTGCTGCTCCTCCTGCTCCTGCTCCACCGGCGACAGGTGACTAAGAAATCAAAAACAACTAGGAAAATTGAGTAATAAACTAACCAGGAAACGTGAATAATAGAATCTACAATACAAAACATGGTAACATAATAATATTATGTTAATATAGGGCCGAGGAGGATTGTGGTGACGCCATATGCGAAGAAGCTGGCGAAGCAGCATAAGGTGGATGTTAATTCGGTGGTTGGGACCGGGCCGTTTGGGAGGATAACCGCAGCTGATGTCGAAGCTGCTGCTGGAATTGCGCCGTCTAAGAGTACTCCTGCTGCTGTTGCGGCGGCTGCTGCTACTGCTGCTCCTGTGGTGGCAGCGGCAGCGGCAGCGGCAGCGGCAGCGGCTCCTAAAGCTGCCGGTGCAACTACGTATCCTGAGATTCCGGGGTCTACCGTTGTGGCCTTCACAGGTGCGAACCCTTGAACTAATTTAGTTTCTTGCAAATGGAAAATGCTAATCACCTTACATATAATGTGAAAAAGGGTGAAATGATGTCTGCAAAAAGTGTATGGAAAATGCTACAGTTAGGTGGGGGATAATAGGTAAAAGGTGAATTATATCTGAGAAAATAATGATATCTGTGAGAGTGTATTAATATTCGAACTTGTTTGCAATTATTGGCATATTATCCTAGTTAGCAGGACCAAAAGTGTATTAATGTCTGTCTGTGAGATGTGTATTGAATTTCTAACTTGTTTGACATTATGTGCATAATATCTACCACGGTTAGCAAGACCCATGTAGGATATAATTGTTTACATAAATGCTGGGGATTAGGGTGTATATGATTTATTAGACCAAAATTAAGAAATGGCAAGAGAAATGGTGTGAATCTGGAGAGGGGTGTGGAAAACTAGTAAAGACTCGAAATTTCTCTACAATGACACTACAGACTACTTAAAAGGATTTGGTGCAACTTTGGTAGTGGCGTTTGTTTTGACTTTTGGGTATGTAATTTTATGGTCCTTATGGATTCTAATCCTGTCCTCCCCGCCTATTGCTTGTCGGTTGAGCAGTAACCCAGGGATCAGATTCAATTTGTGCATTGTAA
>BPLS01000137.1:1004860-1042122 GCA_019656275.1 Rhododendron kiyosumense
TGTTGAGTGTGAAGAAGCTTTCCAGCCATAGAAAAAGAAGCATCCATCTCTTCATTCTCATACAGCAATTTAGGATCTGAAACCATACGTAGATTTCTCTTCTTAAAGGCAGCCACAGAGACTTGAACCAACCGCGTAAACGGGCTCCCAGCCGGATCCAAATTCCGGTACAACGTGTACCCCATAACGAACGCGACTATCGAAAGAAACATGGCTATGGTGGGAATCCCAAGGCCCCACCCCCATCCGATATTATCCTGGATATAAACGACAACTGTTACTGCCACGAGAATTGATGCCCCCATGCAAAAGTAGTACCAGTTGAAGTAGTTCCATGTCTTGGTCTTTTGCTCGGGATCTGTTTCATCGAATTGGTCCGCCCCGAATGCCACCACGCAGGGTCGGATCCCGCCCGCCCCGAGGGCGGCCAGAAGGAGTGAGATGTAGAGGATTGCCAGCTGACCAGAATTGGCCTGCTGGCAGACTTGGTGATCAGGTTTGCATTGGGGAGGCCTTAAGCTTGGTAGCACTGCTGATATTGTCAAGCCTGTCATCCCCTGATTAAAGATAATTAAAAACATTAAAATAAAATAAAAAAATAAAAGAAATCATTTTGCATTAGAATTGCAGTAAAATGAATTAGCAATCTTGTAAACAGTTGATTTTGATGTAAAGCTTGATAATTACTATCTTTGTTTTGTAGGACCGAGGTAGTGGAATATAAAGATTAAGATATGATTATATATAGTCTTAAAAAGATTAATCTTTGATGATTGATCTTATGATGTTTCTCAATAATGGAAACATCTAGGTGCATGCCCGCACTAATACTACGATGACCACAATTAGGTACTATATATATTTCAAACAAGTTTTGACGTTTTATTGATGTACATCTGTGAAATAGCTAGGCTCGACCAAGTATTCTACTCATAATTAAGTGACAAAGCCAGTACTAATATTAGGATAATCACATTTATGTATCATATTTTGAACATGATTTGATGCGTTATTTATGTGTCTGTGAAATAGGCGCCGCTTGACCAAGCGTACTACCCATTAAGATACAAAACAGATGGTACTGACAAACATAATTCCCAAATGTAGTCACTATGACAATACTTGTGCGTAGTGATGCCCAAGGGCGGAGGCAGAAAGACTCAAGGGGGGCGGCCGATCCCGCTGCCTCCCAAATTTTTTTAGTGATTGGTATAATTTTCACCCAATTTTTACTTATTTGATCCCCCTTTAAAATTCATTTTTGCTCCAACCCATATATTAGGGTTTTGTACATAGAAAAAAGAGGAGTCAAAATAGAATTTCCACCCACAAAAATTCCCAAAACGTCGTTCTCGCTCTCGAGGTCAATTGTGAATCGAAACTGTATTTTGTTATTAATATATATTTACTTTTTGATTAACTTGTTAATTTGATTGTTCCTTTCCAATAGCAACTAGAAAAAGTGAATCATACATAGTTTAAATTTTCGACCCCACTAAGCGAAAATCCTGGCTCTGCCTCTGGTGATGCCCCTAGTAAAAATGTCCAATACTTTGATGTTGGTGTTCTACCAAATTTCATTTCATATGCTTTGTTTAAACTAGCGTGCCATAGTGAGATATCAATATTATATTTGAATAGAGTAAATTAGTCGAACCTATTCAATTTTCTAGTACTTGTGGGAAGCATATTTTTGTTTCCAAATAGATTTAAAAAGTTAGAAATATTCATCTGCTGCAAACAATGAATAGTTCTTGGACTAACCAGCACCACAAAAAAAAAAACCCCACTAGTACAGTTCTTGGCTCTCTGTTTCAGACATGTTATATACGAATCCAAAAGTTTAGTACTCACTGAATACCAAAAATGAGCTATATGGTGTAGATCCAAAGTTCTTGTGATGTGAACCACATCTAAAATGAATCTCCACCATAAATTTTAAATTTCGGTACGTAGGTCTTGTTCCACTAAATTTTTTGGAGCTTTTTCTTATTTTGTATTTGGGTAAAAGTATAACTTTTTTACTATGTTCTTTTATTTGAGACAAATTAATAATTCACAAAAAATTCAGCGCAAAATTAAATGCAGATTTTTTTATAGATAAGAATAAAATAAAAAAAATCTCAAAAAGCTCTAGTGGAACAAGGCCGTACGTACGTAGTCTTACACAGATATTGAGAGGAGGGGGGAGGGTGAAGGAGGAGAATAATTACTATCTGATAAATAATGGAAGCCACAGTAATAGTCCAGAACCGTCCGGCATAGGCATCGGAGATGAAGGCTCCAAGCAGCGGCGTTAAGCTGGACGTGCCGCCGAAGTTGGTGAGAGTGTTGGCCGCGGTCGTCAAGGGCATGTGAAGCTCTCCCGTCAAATAACTTAACATATTCACCCCGAAACCCACCACGGCCAGCTTCTCACACGCCTCATTTGCTGCTCAAAAAACACAATCAATCTTAAGTTATGTCACAGCATGAAAATAGAAACTATCCCAAAGCAAGAAGAAGAAGAAGAAGCCCAAAGGGTAGCTTAAGTGGCAACAGGAATGACCGTAAACTCAAACATCTTGAGTTCGAAACTTGGCTACCTCTTGGGGCCAGAACGCAAGGGAGCTAGGAATCTCTTGTCAATCTCTTAATCCTAGCGTAGATGGTGTGCTTTGATCAGACCGGAGAGGGAATACCCCGGACCGTCGAAACAAAAGAAGAACAAGAAGGAGAAGAAGTTCAGTTATTAATTAGCACTGTAATGACTTACCAAAAATGAAGGGCATAGTGATGAACCCACCCTTCTTCCTTCCAACATGGCTACCTTTTTCCTCCACCATTTTGGTAACTCTTTGGTGCTCTGAGTGGATACTCAAGCTCCAGTATTTATAAAGTGCATGAAGTAACTAGTAATGGTAATTTCTCTTGAGTAAACATTTACTGGCAGTTCCATGGCCACAAATAAGATTGGCAGCTGTGCATGATGTGGATAAGTGAGAGTAAGAAAAGTTAAAAAAAAAAGGGTAAATTTTGTACTGTAAGATCTTTATAATTCTATCCCTACTGGATGATCACTGAAGAAACAATTATGCTAGATAAGGATAAACACGTGCAATTTGCAAAATTCCTATCATTTTGACCAAAAAAAGATCGAAGAAGAAGAAAGTAAACGTACGCGATTACGTTAGGCTCTTCCCTCGAGGTACCCTTTGTCAAGTTTAATAAAATCTTTGTTGCCGATACAAAAAAAAACGTGATTTGCAAACACTCGCATGAGTAGAGGGGCCATCTATATAAATATGTGTTGTAAAATGTTTGAATATCATGTGATGTCCCAGTTTATATGACATTAGCCATGTTATTTGATAGGCTGTCACATAGAACAAGTGATTTGCGCACATAAGATGTCATACATCACATGCTGGACGGATTATGTTATGAAGACTGTAGTTACGTACGCACTATTAATTTGATGCATGTAACACTTTATATGATCCACTCACATGTATTATATATAGACCTCTCGTGTGATGTTATTGGTTTTATACATGACACCACGTCAAATGATACTCAAATGTTTGGAGCAAAGGTTGTCATCATATAAATGAAAAATTCTAGAATCACCCTTTATTGTGCCACCTGTTTAAGTAATTTAATGATCTAATAATCATCTTAATTTTCTCTTAATTGTGTTGCTGTTTTATTTAAAACTATCTTTCTACAATTATACATTGCCTTTTTTACTAACCACACTTTCCTTTTTGTTTTTAGCGTGTGAAGTTACCAAACCACCCTTCTACTTTTCAATATTTCCTTTTTGTTGTTATCCAAATGAATTTTTTTTTGTACAAATTAAGTTTAAGGATACTTTGGTAATTTCACACACTAAAAGAAAAAGGGAAGTGTGGTTATAAAATAGGGCAGTGCGAAAATCACTCCCCTTATACACAAGGACGGAACCAGGATTTTACCCTAGCAGTGGCGAAATGTATACTAAAAAAATCTAGTAGTGGCAAAACTATATAAATTTGGCATAATTTTATTTTGTTACATATAATAATTATATTTTTTAAAATTTTTGTCGTGGCGGTCGCCGCCACTAAACCCCTTAATCCCATCCTTACTTATACATTCATTCACAAACAGCTTTGGCGTTTCTGAGAGAGATGCAAACAACAATAATAGAAACTATGTACATAATGTCAATTAGGCAGCTTGCCAACCACATTTCTTTCCTCTTAATTTTTCAAAAACTCTTCTTAATTCGAAGTGGTTCAACCTGTTCGGAAACCATAGGATGGATTTATGGTTGTACAAAACATTTCAATTTTATGTTGTTCCTCTATTGATTGTTATAAGGTCTGGATATTGGTTCGCTATGTGGTTTGGGAATTATGTGATCGAAAAGTCTTAAAGGTTAGGTATTAACCTTAATCACACGACTTCAACTCATTTAAATAAACATTTTTTTCTTGCCAATAACTTGGTTGTTCGCTTACTATTAAAATTATATAGGGAAAGTCTACAATATACATCTCTTAAAAGGGTGCACCATATGCATCTATTTTATGGTTCATTCATAATATTTTAGCGTGTTTTGTAACTTTTGTTCTAGAATTAATAACTTTTCAGCGGTATGATTCGTAACATTTTTATTATGATTCATAACATTTTAGTGTATTTTGTAATTTTCATACGATTCGTAACTTTTTAGCAATACAATTCGTAACATTAATTTTCTCTATAATTCATAATATTTTGGAAGGTGCATATGATACATACCCAATTAAGAGGTGTGTATTGTAGTCTTTTCCCTAAAATACATACAAGTCAAAAAAGAAGAGGATAAATTGCGCTTTTAGTTTAAATTATTGACCATGTCGTTACCGTATCAAAATTATTAATTAAAACACAATAATTACAACTACTCCATAGAATAGCGGCAAAAGTCCGAGTATCATTCCACAGGGACAAGAATACGCTATTGAATTAGCTTCAATCAATTTCTCCTTCAATTCAAAAATAGAGTTTCAGTTTTTGGTTTTATAAATTCTAAACTAAGAAAACAAAAAAGAGTTTTGGTTTTGCGAAACAAGTGGAAAAAGTTTCTAGGGCTTTGAATCCAGTTTTTTCCTCATAGCTTGATTTTGCTTGGTTAAGACCTATTCATTCAAATCAATTCCAGATATTTATGGATAATCGATTGACATAGATTATCTTCGCATAGCACAAGTCGTCTTACTAGCACGAGTCATATCTAAATACGGTTCGTCTAATAGCACGCCTTGTCTTATAAAGCATAACATATCCCAACCAACTCTCTGAATCAATAATAAATCGTGTATGCACGTGTTTGAACTAGAATACAAACACAAGAAGTTGATTTAACAGGAAGCATTCAAAACCATTCATTCCAAAAATAAAATTACCCTTAAGTCATACAACCAATGTTTGAATGAATAATTCTTAAACACAAACAAAATTCAAACTTGGAAAGAAACCTTCATCTTAACCCTAGAATAGGAGATTAGCCAGCCATCCATCGGATGGAAAACCGTCGGGGTTCTGTTGGACGCTGACATGTGAACCGATTGATTTCCAGCCGTGGGTCTCCTTCTTTCTCTGATGCATGCAACGCGTTGTCCAGATGCAGCCGTGATCTCTCTTTCTTCTCATATGTTCCAGTTGCCGACTTAAGAGAGAAACCCATTTTCTCCTCCTTTTAAATCCCAGCCGACTTAACTTAATTCTACAATTAGTGGAACATGGCCCCACCATTAGTCATGATAACTGAAAGACCTTGGGCCCACCTGGAGGTCAAATTGGAAGGCCAAATACATATTCAAAACTGGGACCCATTTCACTCGTGCACAACAGCGGCAGCTAAAATCCCGTGCATCAAATTTCATCGGTATTAACGTATTAAGCTTCGAAACACCTACAATACAAAAATAAAACATTAAATTTTGAGTAACGATATAAACAGACTTAGCAAGGGTAAGTTAAGGTTAGGGCGCTTATGTAAACATTTACATGCCTATCAATTATATCAAAATTTAAAATCAAATTTAAAATGTAACTCTAATATATAGTGCTTTATAATTAGCATGATTCAATTTAAAGAACACACCTTCTCATCGCATTCTTTGAAGCAAATTCTTCAAATAACACTACAACAATATTGGCATACAAAAGCTATCCTAAAAGGGTGGTGACAAAAGAATTTTTGTCACGAAGATGTCATTACAAGAGTGTAGCTAAAGATATATAGCTATAGTGACAATTTATCAATCTTCACAAATGTGTCACGTACTAAATGCTTGTTAACTTTAGTGACAAACATAAATTTTTTACCATAGTCTTAGTTTTAGTGAATATAAATAAAAAAAAAGGTACCTAAAAAGAATTTTAATAATGGACACAAGTGTTGAACTTGAGACCCCATCTGTATGGGAACTTAAGTACACGACGTTGAAAACAAATCAGCAACATCATTCGTGTTACATGTTTGTCAAAATATAAAAAAAAAAAAATAATTTTTTGTTGACATAGCCCGGACGTTGCTCAAGTTTGTATTACCAAAAAATAATTTTGTTTGAGTTTCTCACATGACTTTATTGAGTCTTCTAAAAAAAAGTTCACTTGTGCTGACCTCTTCTCACGCTTGTGCTGACCTCTCTCTCTCTCTCTCTCACAATATGGTTTCGTATGGTCAGATTACTCTTCATTGATACGGTTAGATAAATTCAAATATTTCAGCAAGTGATACTCCTATTTTGTACCAGTAATGATTTTTTCAACATTTTCCGATACCACCTGTCCCAGATATATATATTTTGATAGTATTATATAACTAACCTTTACACATTAATTTATGCTCTCTCCACCGATACATTATACGATACTGTTTTTTTTTTTGGTTGATTAAATCATGTTACGGAATTTGAAATCAATTTTCATTCTATTCTTTCCTAGTTTTTCTTTTTCATTTTCTGTTTGGTTCTCTAAATTTCGTACGTGAATTTTCAAATATAAAAGATAAGAGTTTGTCGGGGCCTTGGATGAACCATTTGTTGGAAATGACATGAGAGAGGACGTCATCAAGAGCGCGAATGATTCAGAGCTTGAATAGGTTGACTCGCTTTCGTCTCAAGAGAAGTATTTTTCGTCTGCTACGTCATTTTCTCTCAGCAAACTAGTGGCGAAGAAAGAATTTAACCAACTTGTGGCACTCTTCAATTGGAGTTCACTAATAGATGTTTTTGTTCTAGTAGTGCAGGGTGTCCCAATCTGCTTGCGCAGATCTCAGACTAATCCCTGCAGCCCCTCCAACAACCTTTTTGTAGATATCCCAATTTAAGTCTCCCAATTGATTTACTTTATTTTTTGTTTTTGTTTTTCCAATAATGAAACGGATCAAGAACACTCCAGAAATGTCGATTGGTTAAGCTTCGAGTATTTGATCCCCTTTTTTTACCCTAACCAAAACCTTACTAGCGCGCAGAGGTTTCATTTCCGCGCGCATTGGTTTGTTTACAATTTGTCAGTCAACCAGCTTTGACTGGTGCACGTAGATCCACGACCCGCACGCGCTGGTTAAAGTTAACAAAACATAATTTATTGGAATGAAATATAATTAATATTGTGATATTTGTTACTCATTTGAATTAATGTTTTTTTTTTTTTTGGGTAGAATTTGGATGAAGTACACATGGAAAAATTCTACACCAATATTTCTATCTTCAATGGTCAAGTTTTGAATTAAAAGAAAGCAGATTAAGGACAAATCTTCTCCTAATTTTTAATTGGCTACAAGGGATTTTGTGGAAAGCAAATGCTAATCAAGGAGGAAGATTGAAGATTATTTGGGAGCTTCATTATCTCTAACGGCTAGTTGATGGGCTAAGTAAGCGGAAGATTGATTTCTAGATTGAAGAAGCAAACAAGTCAAGTGGAAGAAATCGTTGTCTGCCTTAAAGGTATGATGACTACCTAAATTGTTCCTAACGGCTAGTTGGAATTTGGATGGAAGAATTAATGGTGGAGATAAATTAGGAGGAAAGAAATCAAGTTTGGGGGTTGATTCTTTCCATCAGCTATTTTGGTTCTTGAAGGATAAATACAAGAAAAGAAGGAAGACATGGGAGAGAGAGAAATCTGGAAGAAAAATTGCCATGAGCCATCACTTGAAAATCTATCAAGTCTATACTCAATTCTTCATCTTGATATCTATACTCTTGTGTGAGAGAGTTCTTAGTTTGAACCTTATTGTAAAAGGGATTGTACACTCTTATTCATACTCTTGTGAGTGATTACTTTTTTTGAGTGATTTTGGAGAGAAAATCACTTGGTGATTAGGTGTTACTAGCACCGGAATCAAAACTGGTTGGGTTAGGTGTGACTAGTACCGGAGTCAAAATTAGTCGGAGCGATTGGGGATAGATTGCTCATTGTAAAGGTTGTCTAACACCCGCGAAGCTAGAAGGATTGTAACTATTTTTGGAGATAGTGAAACAAATCCCGAGTTGGACACTTGGGGAGTGGACTAGGCCGTAAAGTTGTGAACCGAACTCCTATAAATCCTTACGTTCGATTCTCTCTTCCCTACCCTCTTTACTTTCCATTTTGCATGTCAATATTGCATGAGTAGAATAGTATATCATTGAAATTGGAATTGTAGTTGAATAGATTGCAATTAGTTTTTTAAAATTCCGCATTATTTTTTAGATACCCAATTCACTCCCCCTCTTGGGTTGCTATTTGAACCAACACAACCAATCCTTAAATTCAAGCTCAATCACTCTTTCAAACTCAGGTAAAGGTATAAACACCTGTTGCTTCCTGTTCTGATCTCTAAGGAAGACTGACATGGTTAAAGCTGGTAATTAATACTCGTTCTGACCCTAAGGCTAGTACCATGTGAACAAGGGAACTGCGCACATCGATTCTTTGCTCGCATGCTCTATTCTGTAGCTGCGCGCATATTTGCGTGGGGACAGAGACCTTATTCTTTTATGTTGTTTTCTTTTTAGATTATCATTGTGAGCATGTAAAACTAGTTTATTGCTTTCCTATGTTAAAACTGCTAACTTGTACTTCAATAATTATTTCTGTTCTGTTGGAACACCAACTGGGGTTTATTTGAACATGTTCCAGAGCCCCAGTCAAGTGAGAACAAGTACTGGAAATAGCCTGGATGGGCGCGCGCAAGTTACCAACCCGCGCACAGGTGTGCTTGATCTATTCGCTTTCGAGTGCGTTGCTCTTGCATGAGTGACTTGGCCTTAGGTCACTGTTTTGTCTCCACACTGTTTATAGGGTGTATTGTTTATTTGTAAGGCTTTTCAGCCTTTAAACTGTGTAGTGTAAACACTATAAACTGCATGGTTTAGTCCTGATGTGTACTGGTCCTTCTAGAGCCCAAAGGAGGATAAAAATAGAGGCTTTGAGAAAAGCAAATCCATGCGCGCATGTTGCATATTGGCGCACGTAGGTTAAAACTGCGTGCAGTGGCTTTGGTCAATGTAGGCAAAGTTCTTCTTGCGCATGTCAAATTTGCAACAGTGCACTAGGTTTGCTCTTCTGAACAGAACCTGGTCTTTATCCCATTTACTGCTTTATCATCTATACTATCAATCACATCTTACAACGTGTTATAATTTTAATCTCCTTAAATTGTTCCCTCGTCTTAAATGGCCAAAGAATTGATTAATCAAACAGAATCGCAAATATTTTCGCAAATGCTCAAGTAAAAACTGATCTCCAGATTGGGTGAGAGGGGTGTCTTAAAACATTTCCCCTCTTATAACCTGGCTCCTGAACCTAGATATGATTATGACGAACTGGTGCCTTTATCTTTTCAAATTAAACAACGTGGCAAGCGTTTCAAGTTCGGTTCCTTAGGTGTCGGACCTTCAAACCCAAGTGGCGACTCTAAATTGAGTGCTTGTCTGCAAGCGCTTCTCGATCAGCCTTTTGTTCTTGAGGGCATATTGCCCACACTTTTTACACGCTTGCACGTGAGGTGAGGTAACCTTAAGAATTGCTGGCAAAGATAGTCAAATCTGAGACCTTAAGAACGAGCGAACTCCTAAGTCCCAGACCAAAATACTTGGCTAACCCCTTGGGGTTTC
Source organism: Rhododendron kiyosumense (assembly GCA_019656275.1). Taxonomy (NCBI): domain Eukaryota; kingdom Viridiplantae; phylum Streptophyta; class Magnoliopsida; order Ericales; family Ericaceae; genus Rhododendron; species Rhododendron kiyosumense. Next base: position 1,014,979 of record BPLS01000137.1, read on the forward strand.
ACAAGTATATATTACCATGAGAAGATCTTCTTTACGGAGGTGTTGTAAATTAACAAGTGTTTACCACACTCAATGTGACCGTCCAAAAGTATTTTGAACGGTCAATATATTGATGAAACTTTTTCGGGGAAGAGTTAATTGTGACCAGTTATAATTAAAAACAAATATGAGCCATTGATTGCGCAACTATACGGTTGAGATTGGTTGGTGCTGTAAACAGACTGTTTACAGTACCTCCGTAATTATGACAGTCTCTATTACTATATGATGTTGATAGCGTGCAATACAAACTTACAAAGAGAAAAGTTAAACATAAACTCGGATTTTGTTTAGGTAGAATCTTGTGTAGATCCAGACAGTATGGTGATTTTCACTCTTTTATGAGGTGGCGTTATGAATAGTACTGTAGAACTTAGATCTAAATACCGACCAACCATTTCAAGATGGGGAAAAAATATATGGATGTCTTCGTAACGCTATCATTTCAAGACAATAGCCATCAAGGTGGTGTATTATTTCAAAAGGCGGCCCACAAATTTCTCCCATATTTTAAATTAAAATTTCCTCCACACAACCCACTAAGTATTCACCTAAAGTTCCTATTATTCCCTTCCCCTCTATCAAAGCCCTAAAACTAAACCTAAAATTACCGCCAACCACTGTCCTCCATCGCCGCCGCCACCACTGTTGCTACTGCCGCCACCACCACTGCACCATCTCTCCCTCTTCAAGGTAGGTGTTCACTCTCCTTTCAGTCTGTCTCTTTCAAAAACACTATCCCTACATTGTTATTTTTTTGGGAGAATTTTCCCTTACACCCCCTGTACTTTGAGTAATTTGTAGAGACACCCACTCAACTATATTTTTAAACACTTAAACCCCTTGTACTATGGACTAAAATAAAATTGTTAATTTTCCAATTAGAATTGACGGAAAAGTAGATTTTCTCACAGTTTTTTGGCATTTTTGCTTCCAAATAAGCTTTTAAAATTCCTATATTGCCCTTAGAAACTATTTACAGGTTCAATAAAGTCTATTTGGCCAGAAAAGATAGCATCTTAAATCTCTTTCTTTCCCATTGTATCTATGACTTCCGACCAATATGAATGGCTTTTATTTTTTAAACTTAAGAGTTAATCAAATTAAAAGGTACCCCACATAATTTTGACCTAGAATATATATGGTATGATTAATCAATTTCGAGATTTAATGACTTCAATTCTAATCGTTAATTTAATCAAATGTAAGAATTTCATTAAATTGGACTTGATATTGTTTGCGACCAAATATCAATAGAAGTTGTAATAATATCTACTTTGTCATAGGAAGGATAAAAAAACAACACTAAAAAGAGAGCCTTATTAATTTCAAATTTGTTGTTGGCCTTATGTTGGATAGGGGTTTGACCAATAAACCGATTTTTTGGATTTTAATCTATATATATTTGTCCATTTTTTGGGGTCTCAAAGGGACGTGAAAACACATAAGAACTCTTGAATAGAAATGGAAAAGAAATAGAACTCCAGTTCCTTTGGAAATGATAAGATCTTTGGCGCAAGAAGAGGGGGTTGATACTATAATTCATTACCATCTCATTTTTACTTACACGTTAAGTTTTTGACTAATTTCTTGGGTCTAAACTTATATGGGGTAAATGCTAAATCAATTTAATTTTAAGTTCGCGAAACAAAATACATTTGTATTTGGGGGAGCGTTGCAACTAGAATGGGGGAGAAAGAAAGGACGAGAGAGAGGAAAAAAAAAAGAGGGGAAAAAAAGAAGCTAGGAAGCTCTGTTTTTGGTCAATGAAGCGATGTCTTATAAGATCAATACATTTTAGAATCGTATTTAGAAGCAAAAATGCCACAAACTGTGAAAAAATCTATTTTCTCGTCACTTCTAATGACATAACTAACAGTTATATGTGTTTAAAAATATAGTTGAGGGGGTCCATGTCTCTGAAAATCGCTCAAAGTATAGGGGGTGTAAGTGAGAATTCCCCTTTCTTAACAACGAAGACTTTTTTTTTAATTAATAATTGGACAATAATTACAAAAGCTAAAAGAGAAAAGAACAAAACGGCGTCACAACAAGTAGAAAGCATCTCAAACCACATTGCCACTACATCGTAGGGCTGTAAATGAACTAAGTCATTCGCAAACTATTTGAGGCTCGGTTCGACAAGAGCTCGTTCGAGTTCAATTCGTCTGCTAAACGAACTGAACCTAAACCTCAATTCTAGGCTCGTTTCGTAAATGAGCCGAACCTGAGCCTAATGGTATTCGGCTCGGTTAGGTTCGCGAACCTATGCTTAAATTTAATTAATAATTCAATAGGGGTCTATTTGTAAGTGCAAAAAAATTTAAGGTTGTATATATAATTCAATACTTATTTTTCTCCCAAATTTTATACGATCAATGAGAGAGTTTGGGTTCACTTGAGTTTAATGAGTTGAACCGAATCAAACCTAAGTCTTGACGAGCTCAATTCGAGCTTAGATTCGGCTCAGCTCGATTCATTTGAGTTTAACGAGCCAAACTCGAGCCAAGATGTTCAAGTTCGAATCGAACCCGAGCTGAACTCGAGCTAGACTAGTACCTTAACGAACCCAACCGAGCCGAACTCGAGCCAAACTAGTACCTTAACGAACCCAACCGAGCCAAACCCGAGCCTTGAAAAATTTTAACAAGCCGAACTCGAGCCAAGTTGTTTAGGCTCAAATCGAACTCGAGCCGAACTCATACCTTAACGAATTCGAGCCGAACTTAACAGGGTTCGGCTCGATTTGATTCGTTTACAGCCCTACAACATCGTTCTGAGTGAATATTAGCATAACAATTTTGAAGGGTTAATTAGAACTTGCAAGCTAGCCCAGTTGGTCGGGTGCTTGTTCTAACTTTCAAGTCCACCAAAGCCCCAAGTTCGAGACTTAGCATCTACTAACTTTCTAACCCGGTTACCAAAAATAAAAGAAGTTCTAACCCGTATTGTATGAGTTTCTTGCATCCCTTTAAAAAATATAGAAACGTTGTCTCAATGATAATCAATCCAATATGACACAAACTAGCTAGTGGGGCGGTCGGAGGCCATGTGGAGGGACTGATTGGATTTATAGTGGTCCATTTGGCGGCCGTGAGATTGGACCATCCCAAAAGGAAAGAACTGATTTATCAAAAGTGCAATTAATCTTCTTTTGATTTCCGAGGGCTATGATTGGAATATTGATGATAAAATAGGATACTATGGGGGACCCCAAAGGGCAGGCGCATTTGACAAGTGCAGGCGTGGGTTAGATGTGTGTATCATGGAGAGGGTCAGTAGTACTGGCTAGCTACAAGTTAAACCCTTAACTGTGTGCCTTAAGGGCTATGTGTCCCTTGTGAAGGGCACTTCTCAATTTCGTGGTTGCAATTGTGAAACTTTGCACATCATGAATTGACAAAATTCTTTAATGGTGTGGAAATAAAGTGGTCTGTGGTCCAGAGGAGAAACCGATTGTGGAAGACTCCAACAATTATGTTACAATCTTTCTTGACTATTGCTTCAAATCAACATACGGGTTGAATATAAATCGGACAAATATGACAAAAATTATTTACTTATTTGATATTTGTCGTAACACATGATATGTCATCCTTGTTTAACGTACGCCTCATCTTTCAAATATCTTAGATGTAAGCACACTTAATATGTCGGTCAGTTTCGACGTACACCTCAGTTTTCAATTTCAGATGTGAACTAAAGAAAGGGAGGTTAGAGGTCATGGCCGGAGATGTTGAAGAGTCTAATCTATAGAAAAACAGAACAAATCGCCAACAAATGCTATACTTGGATTGATCATATTGCCTTGTTTACGATTTCCATCTATCTATTTCCAAAGAAGTGTATCATCTCTTCTGATCTAGTTTACACTATAAAACTGTAGAGAAGTCTCTGTAGTTTCATGTAGGTCGTCCATTTTGACAATCAATGACCTATATTTCATAAAGTTTCTTTCCAAAAAGAAACTTTCAACATAATATGACATTTAAAATTAAACACTTTTAGACGCTCAAAATGTTCAAAGAGATGCCTAATTATTTATCATATTGATCATTCTTTTATGACTTGGAGGGTAAAAGAGAGAGATTCCTCGGAAGGGTTGGAGTTGGCCGGTCTTTGTCGTCTTGGGAATAATCATTTACCCTTTTTGGATTGCAAGCCTAACATTCTAGAAAGTGCCCACAACTAGGACATTCCCTTCATTTTCCGCATGTCGAATATGTATGAGGTTGTTTTTTTGGAGAAATTCACCAAGGAGCGAAAAGAAATTACGGTGAAAAGTGAAAATAAATGAAAGTGAAGTGAAAATATATGTTCTCCTATTTGATTAAAATGAAAAATTTATAAGAATATTGCAAGAAAAAATATGTAGCTACTAACTCGCCCTTTGTCTAGCACTTTATTATTTTTATGCTAACCAAATACCAAGGAAATATCATTAGTTTTATTCAGTTTATTGCATTTTCTATCAATTTCACTCTAATCAAAAGGACCCTAAGAGATAGAAAAAGTGATAGAAAGAAAACAATTTCATCTCACTTACGTTATTATGTATGTTTTTTTCTTCCTATTTTGAGTACTCTTGTCCCAACAGAATGCAATTTTGTTCACTCCTTTAAAGAGGGTGAACATTACCCTTCTTCTTATTGGTTGAAATGGTGTGAATCCCACCACAAAATGATGTCATGCTTTACCCTTCTTCTTAATAATTGAAATGGTGTGGATCCCACCACAAAGTGATGTCATGCTTACCATGACATCACTTTGTGGTAAGTATGACATCACTTTGTGGTGGAATCTATACCATTTCAACCAATAAGAAGAAGGATAATGTTCACCCTCTTAAATGGAGGGTGAACAAAACTCCACTCGTCCCAACATAACAAAAAGATACTTCAAATACAGTGTAAGAGTATCTACATCACCTTCTCTAAATTTTTGATCAAATTACACCTTAAAAGTTATGTCATTACTTTAACTACTCGCTTTTAAAACATCTACAACATCAGGCTCTCTATATTAAAGTTATTCCATTAAAAATAGTGTTTCTCTATTTTTTATCCCGTGAATGCAAAAGTAATACCGTGTGAACAGTAAAATAACCAAATCAATTGAATGGCCGTTTGCCTTCTGGTCCTTTTTTCTAGCTTTCCTCCAAAAAAAAAATAAATCAAATGAATGCAAAAGCAAAGCTACTGCCTTGAAATTAGTAAAATATTTAATACCGTGTGAACAGTGCTCGTGATAGGTAATGAGCAACTGTTAAATACAGAGATGGTGGAGCAAGGCTGATGCACATGATTTTTCAGAATTTAAGTCGCTAGTTTAGCTAAGAAGGACAAATAGAGATACTAATGCGGATGCTTAACACTGAATGGTTACAAGAACTTGCTGTGCCTCTAATATCTGGCTAACTAGCCAAAAAAACGCAAAAATAAAAATAATAAAAAATTACCTAGTTGAGAGACATGTGAGAGCGTCTTTCTCGCCCTATAGGAGACACCAAATTGTGCAATTAATTTGAGAGACGTGTGAGAGCGTCACTCTCACCCTCGAGAGTTCCACCTCCCTTTTCTCCTCCATGATTGTGTGGAGCTTGAGATTTTCATCCCCATAAGAGCATCCGCACCAGACTCTCTACATTTTGGACCAATTTACACCTCAAAAAGTCACTTTATTACTTTAGCTATCTACTTTTAAAATAACTATTGCATCAGACTCTTTACTCTCATTCTCCTTTTAATAAATAATCAAACTCACCTCAATTAAATACTCTGTTTAACTCTTCCTTCTGATAAAAAAAAACTCTCCCAGTCTTCCTTGCCTCTGATAGGCGCTGGTACGAGAGAGAGAGAGAGAATATAAAAATCAGTGGCAAGTGAACAGTAGCTCGTTTTTATAGACGAGCTACTGTAGCAAAACTAAATTTCTTCAAAATAGAGAGGAAGAAAGAGAGGCTGATAAAGGGGGATTTTGGATGTTTTTTTCTTATTTTGGCTCTTTAATTTAGTTTAAAGAGGAGAGTAAAGAGGGAGATGTGGATGCCCTAAGAGAAGTTCTCTCACTCACCTCATCATTTTTTGATGATGGTGAGTCTTGTGACCCAGATTTGGGTAATTTGGCTCCCGGATCCATTCAACCTTGGCAACGAATTTGTGGGTTATTCAGTAGCAGCCAACAGCGATGGTGGCACCAGGCAACAGCGACTGCGATGCAAGGCATGATTGATTGAGAAAAAAATGATTCCGGATTGTGAGCTCCAATGCCGAAATGATTCCTTCAATTTCATTTTTCTCCAACTATGTACCGTTGTGTTTAATTAATACTCCAATAAATTATTAGTAATAATAGTACTATATGCTTGGGTTTCTCAAAATTGTGCAATTGATCAAGGAAGCTGCCCCTTTGTAGCTTCAAGAGACGATCCTTGCTGACTCCCAGGGAATGGCCACTGAGAGATTTATCTAGTTTTTATATTTCTTTTTGGAGAATGATTTTCACACTTTTCTTTTTGAAGGGCAAATTAGTACTCTTACTTGAACAAAAACAAAAAAGAGAGTCCCAATGAATAAAAGGGGAGTGTTAAAATCATTCCCCCGGGTCAATTATTGTATCAATCAGCATAAACAATCATGAGAAGTATATCATCAAACTTTACGAGCTTAGCAATGTTCGTAGCGCCCTACGAAGGCTGCCGTTACCCTGTAGTAACAAGAAATTTCTATTTTTAGGACTATGGCAATCATTAAACTATTGTTATGATAATTTGCTCGTCTTTTCTAAATTTTTGAGTCACGTTATATGTTTTGAACTAATCATTCGTCTCGACGTGAGAAGAAAAACAATAACAAAAAGCCAAAAAAAAATCACTAAAGACAAAAAAAAACACCAAAACAACTGGTATTTTTTATTTTTGTGCAGTCTTGTATGAATATTTCTTCGACTTCGGTCCACAATTTTATACTTTTTCGATTCTTCTTGTCGAGACGAATGATTTATCCCAATAATTACGACGCAAAGCTACATAAGTACATAGTACAAAAATTAAAAATAGCCAAAAGCATATTAAATTAAAAATTTAAGGAGTATGAGGCTTTAAATGTCCCGCAAAAAATGACGTGGTTTGCAACCAATCAACGTAAAATCTCATTCGTTTTCCACATTACCCCCAATTCTCTCTCTCTCTCTCTCTCTCTCTCTTTCGTTTTCCACATTACCCCCAATTCTCTCTCTCTCTCTCTCTCTCTCTCTCTCTCTCTCTCTCTCTCTCTCTCTCTCTCTCACCTTTGATTGAAAATCTGACACACACAGAAAAGAGACAGAGAGAAAGTTTGAAGTATAATTTACTCTATTTTTTTTATGTGCCAACCAAACACCATAAAATAAAAGTTTAAAATTTATTTAAAAAAAAAGTATTTTGCATGAAAAATATTTTTTATTATAAAACATTTTACATCGAAACAAACGGAACCGTAATTTCTAATATTAAAAAAAAAGTACTTCCGTGCATAATTTTTCTATTTTCTTTGCACCAAATTGAAGAATTCAATTAGATCTTTAATTTCGTACAATGTACCAAAATGAAAAACCTATGCACACAAGTACTTTAGTTTTATTATCCTCAAATTGCACGTATTTTCATAGGTAGCACCACCTAAAAAGGGATGAGGGGAGATTTTTCTTGAGTTTTTGCGATGGGGAAGAAGTTTGAATCATAAGCTTCACGATCCGTTGCAATTTACTCATTTTGGTTACATGTAAGTTGTGGTACTCTGATTTAGCTCGTCCGCAATGGAAGAGACAACCACCAAAAACTTTAACAAACCCAAAAAAAGAAAATCACAGGGAGAGTTCCTGGTCAGGAACATGTCATGAGAAGAAAAAGATGGAACCATGATATAATTATATTGACATTTAATTTTATCACAGCACTCGGACATTATGAAACTCCACAAGTATATGCTGGGGTTAAAGTGTAAGCATTCAAAGGAGAAAGGGAACCAAAGGAAAAACAGGAAGAGAAAGAATACCAGGTCAGAGAAAAGAAGGATGGAGAGGGGAGAGGTAGAAATGCTGAAATCATTGCCCATATAACATCATTCTTCAAACTCATGCATGTGATCTAAAAGGTAATTGGCAGCCAGTTCTTCATTCTTGTTGCATGCAAAGAACACCTCCAAAACAAGTGCTCGGTCGAAACCCATTGCCTCAAGCTGAGGAAAACGGATAAGAAAAGCCATCATCAGCTAAATGCCGAAATAAATTGAAATACATGTTGACCAGAAAGCAACACTACCTAAATCTATTTCAGAAATCAAGAGAATTTTTTCCCTGAATTTATATATCAGAAAGGTAGAAACAACAATGATTCTACACAATGAGATGAATATTGCATTGAGAATGGTGACTCAGGATCGTAATGTGTCTAAAGAGACTTCCCCCACTACAAAAATCTACTGGTATTTCCGCAGAATAGAACTACCCGCAGCTACTAAACCAGATTGAAAACTACAGGCAATTAAATAAACAATGAAGAGCTAAAAATTGGAAATAGTCAGTGGTTCCTTTGTCGTGTGTGCTCAATGATGTCATTAACATGCAATCAAATAAAACCAAGTCAAAATCGGTTTTTAATATGTTGAATGGTGACCAAAAGAACTGGATATTCGGGGTGGTTCATCTGAACCACACATTATACATAGAACCGGTTCCTTTCCACTTAAGAGAAAGAATCAACAAGGTTTATTGACTTTAAATTTGGATGTAGAGTAACGTTAACTGAGAGCCAACCTTCCCTATATTCATCCAATTGCTATGTACTGTTAATGGACTAGGCAGTAGGCACATATTGATCCACTTCCAAAATCTGTTTTCTTTGGTGTATAGTTTATCCAAGAAAGAAAGTACATAATAGGTGATGGATGGCATAGCTAAACTATCAATCAAAAGGGATCTACAACAGGGGTGAAAAGAGCCCCATAACAAGGAGGCATAACTAACAAAAAGAACACCCATAATGAGGATGAAACAATCAATCATTGCCTTTGCCAAAGATTGAGACTCCCTAACCCTCTTAGTTTGAACTGCACGGGTGACCAACTAGGCTAACTCGTTTGGTTATTGTATCAGAGGGATGATAAAGATTGCTTAGCAAAAAAAGAAGATGAATAATAAAGATTTCTAATCCAACAATAATGGTAAAATAAAAAATATACTTATGAACACATGCACGACGCATGGACATATTGACAGAGAGACCCCTTAAAAGGTAGGAAATGGATAGATGCCTAGATATCTAATGATTTATGTAGATCTTGTACAGTTATTATGCATATTCCAAAAGGCCAAATATTTCAAGTAATGATTCCCACCGTCCCATATCATAGTTACCCAATCAATATGATAGTATACGCGAGTGAATAAAATAACAAAGGCACTGTTAAATCTCTTGTGCAAGAACACCAAGCTAAGAAGATCCAAATCAAAAGGTTAAGAGGTAAGGATAATACTTACACGTTCTATGGCTTCCCGTTCCTCAGGTGTAACTGTTACCGCCTGTGGCATTGCTGCAGCGAGATCCCCCAAGACGTTCCTGATAGCACATTACCAGCTAATCAGAATGTCAACATTCACAAGAAAATTGAAAATATATATCAGTTTAACCAACAAGAGAACATACCCCTCTCCACCTTCGACAGGTTCATTGATTAGGCGAAGGAAATCAGCCTGGTGCTCCTGAATCAGCCGCATCAGGTGAGGGTTTTGCTTGCCTAACTCCTGAAGCATGGGCTATCAACAAGAAGAAAATAGAAAAGGCCCTTTAGTATTAGGCAAAGGAAAAAAGAAACTTCACCCCTATTAAAATGGTGGGTGAACTAGCTAAGCGAAGGCAGCAAACAGTACTAAAGAACCTGCAAAATTTGTGGATTGGCCTGCACCATAGTTCGCAAAGCTTGGAACTGAAACAGGAAATTCAAAAGTTGAACAATGTGAAGGATGCATATGAAGGCATGAACACAAGTACATGCACGCATACTGTCCTCCCAACGCGCCAGGGGAACCAAAAATAAAAACATAAAAACCGTGTGCGCCCAAACGTAGAGCTATATGCATATATAGAGAAGCACATACCTGCTGACTGTTGCGAAGAAAATCTAACGTGCCTGCCCCAGCAGCATTTGTACCCATGTTTGGCAGGCCCTATTGCCAAAAAAAAAAAATGCAGGTCATCAACAGAAAGAATGTGCAGGAAGTCATCATAAACTCTACAAGATAAAAAATAACATGAACATGGACCAGCTACCTGGGGAAAGAGATCCAATGGATTTGCATTGGGTCCACTTGAAGGAACAGGTGCCGATTGTGGAGGCTGAGCTGGTAAATTTGCACCTATCCCACTCACTGGGGCTGGGGCAACAGGAGGAACTTCAGCTTGCTCAGGGATACCCTAAATAATTAGAGAATTATGTAAAAAAAATCACAAATCTAAATGCAAAACCTGAACATAAAACCTCTAATCTTCTTCTGAAGGAAGTCCAAGAATATATAAGCAACAAGACTAGAAATATCTTGCATTTACTCTTCTAATTCACCTATGTCAGGGTATACTCAAGATTCCCTTTCAATAAAAAAATTAAGAGAGAGAGAGAGAGAGAGAGAGAGAGAGAGAGAGGACTCAAGATTCAGTACAAAAGATAGAATCATCATTTTCATAAAAAGAAAAGAATAACAGCTATAGAGTGCACTGATTTTACCAATTTAGTATATTTTATTTTGAACCCCCTGAAACACCTCATGACCGAATACTTCCCAATTGCAAGTAAAGACGTAAAATGATCAACTAAAGACACTAACAGTATATAGGTATTCAACAGCTCTTTCAGGGTTGTTAAAAGCTGCACGAAGAGCTCGAACAACAATATCTCTATCCCAATTCCCTCCACCCATATCAAGAATTTGCTGGATTGTTCCCTCAAGGTTACTTCCAGCAACCAGACTTGATGCTGCTTGACCATAGACATCAGACTCTGACCTGGTTGAAAACAAAATATCGGATTAGAAAAGAAACCAGAGAACTGAAATATACGCTCATAATTCAACCAAACAAGAAAAATACTCACACAGCAGCAACTGCCGAGGTAGGACCTGGAGGTGGAACAGGAACAGGAGCAAGCGAAGGTACAAGAACAGGTGCTGGCGAAGGTACAAGAACAGGTGCAGGCCTGTGAATTAGAGATGACACATGAGCAAAAAAAAATTTTATGTGACGTACAAATGAAAATTACAATGCTTAAGGACTGTTTGCATGTATAAATCCTATGATTCAAACTCACGACGACGTTGTTGTGGTAGCAGCTTGAGGGGCAGCAGGAGGGGCTGGCGCACTTGTCTGCGGTGCCTACACGGACAATTAGAGGCATTTCACATAAGCACCAAAGTTAGCCAGTTAGGTACAATGAAAGTTTTTTTGGGGGTAACTGATACAATGAAAGTTCAAAAGAGAAAATTACATAACATAGCACATCATATTCAAAGAGCTTAGACCTGCAAATCAACCTTATTTATGATGCTAGTACAACTAATACGAACTAGTGTACATGTTGAGGAGCTACAGCTCCATCTAAGAAATTCGGTATGGCAACAAATAGTATCCACGTTTCTCATCTGACATTACCATATGGTAGGGATGAACTGTGACAAAGCTTAATCTCAACGTGAAGATGTCATTCGTTATGCTCCCCAAAACTAGCCCACTTAATGTCAGCCCAAAGCTTCAGGCCAGGCAGAGGCAAAGTGAAAGTAATTTTAAGCTAAAGTTTCCTGAGACCACAAACTATCAAACCATTCCATCCAATCACAAGAAAGGTCTCCTCGAGGAGAAAATCAGACTTCATCTGATACTTGACTACACAGAGCCTAACAACTTGCAAAGTTTGGTAGCCATGCACTTGATACAAACAAGGCCCAGCGGCTCTAAGTAGGTCAAAATAAGAATTCAAAACCTGAAGTTCAGCCACTCCTTTCAAACATTAATTTTGCAATTCTAAGCTGGAACAGGCCTTCCACCATTCCAAATAATTGAATAGTACGTGGATAACAAATTGTACATCAACCAAAAAACATGCACAAATACACAATCCTTTCATCTCAAGGCCAGGTAAGGTCCAATAATTTGATTACATTGAATTGGTAGTGCATAATTCATCAAGGCCTGAACCCATAAATGCCACTATATAAACAGCCCTCCACACTCTACAATGCCTTGTCTGCTGAACACAAGGAGTATTACAGAATTACTCGTCGTTTGGGGATTGTGTTCTGCAAGCAACTGAAATAGTCAAGTACAGTTGGCAGCAGTATCCCAAGTTTACTCTATGAGAAGTTCAGAAACCAATTCGTAGAAACACATTTCCAGAGTTCTGGCCCACTTAATTCTACGTGCAGAAACTCAGAGACAGAAAACATATGAAAATTTGAAACGCAAAAGAAACGATCTAAACACTAGTAGTTCTGACATGCCTACCTCCACCTGCTTAAACTAACCCTCCCCACCCAAAAGTCAATCACTTACATTCAGAGTCAAACTAAAAGGTCCTCCATCTACAATCTAGGAGGTTTCTACACAAAATCAAAATGCCTATTCAGTCTAGGAAGGGCAGGGCAAACTAACAACACTGAGAATGGAAAATAATTAAGCAAAATCTTACAAAATCCTATTTGCAACAAATTCGAAATATGCTCAAAGCCCTTCATTCCGGTTTTACATTTATAAGAAGCAATGGAAACAAAATTAACACAAATGACTTCAGAATGGTAGCTCTTACCTTAGTTGTAGGTGCAGTTGATGTTGTCGAACCTTCACCAGATGAGCCCTTATTCTGGCATTGTTAACCCCACACAGAAAATCAGCACCAAACCAACCATAAGTTCTGTTATGACTCAGAAAATAGTTAACCCATAAACAGAGATTAATAGATAAAATCAAAAACAGAAAACACAAACATAGACAGAATATCTCTGACAGAGATCTATGCCCACACCATGCATCAAACTAGAATCTCACCGTATCTCCATCCCCCACCAAAATCCTTAGAAAACTCATCTCAAACTCTCACAGCACCATCCCTAACCCTTAAAACAGGGAATAACTCGCAAACCAACCTCTTTCTATGGGCACCGGAACTTGAGTACAGAAATTGAACTACTGGCTTTCTTTGGTTCCTTGTTTGGCTCGGACAGAGAAACCGCTCCCTTGAAATGTAAGTTACACTTGTTCCTTCCATCACGTCAAACACAGTTTGGTTGTGATAGCTGGAGGGTTGACAACCCTGGTCTTGCAAGTGTTGGGTCAAGTCCAATTTGTGAGTTCGCATAAGAATAAAAACAGGATATCTTGATATAACCCAACCATGTATGAGCCCACTCTAATGTCAATGCACCAAATACCCCAACTACTGCTATTTTTCCTTAAAACCACCTCTCTCCATAGCCGCTCAGCTTCTAAGCTAAAACAGCACCAACGTGAATATCTCAAAACTCTCTCACAAATAGACATACCCAATTGTCCCAGACTCCCAATTCACAAAATGATATTTTGACTGTTCCCCTTAACCTCCACCCGAAGAGCTTCTTCAACTTCTTAGTGACTAACAGGGCTGTGATAACATGTCTTGGGAATTTCTGTAATTGAAAAATAGGCTTTGAAATCATTGGAGAAGATGGTTGCCTTATCTTGTCCACATTATATGTTCTGCATATGATTTGTTCTTGCCATTTCTCTTCACCAATGTGATGGAGGCTCCTACTCGAATGACAATGAAGGTAGTTGAAGAAGGGCCTTATAGATTTGTTGGGACGGGGCAAGGAACAAAAATTAAGTTCTTGACTCGCAACAGCCAAAATGTTACCATTCCCTTGGAAAACGAAACAAAGCATAAGTGGCATAAAGGATTCCAGTGTCTCCAACAAAGCACATAAAAACAGAAGTTGTCAACGCCAATTTGAATGTATTTGACCATATCTTTGTTTCCGTTTCACACTACCACATACTTTTTTATTTCACAATAGTTTTTCTACATGAAATTTTAAGTCCCAAGTATGTTTCAGTTTCAAATTATCAAGCTTTCATGCATTTTTGTGTGTTTTAGTTCATGTTGCAAAACATTCTGTCATTTCTTGTGTTTCCTAAACTTTTGCAAAACATGTCATAAATGGTTTCATTTCTGTGCTAGCTATGCACCAGAATGAAATCTTGATTTCTGGAAATGGGAAACCAATATTAATTATCACATATTCTAATAACCCGCTCCCACCTTGTACAATATTGTTCGCTTTGAACACCAAACCCCATCAGACTTCCCAGTGAGGTCACCCAACGGGCTTTGGCGCCCTCATGGCTTTAAAAGGCCTTGTACAAGGTAGAATGATGATCTATTATTTATAGCACACAACTTACACTTCACCTCTCTAGTCATCGGCTAGACAACCCCCGCATGGGTCTCAACCACCCTCAGGCCGGTCGACCGCTACCCGGAGGCGGGGCGTCACACATATGTTCTTTGTTGACAACTATTTCTGTCTGTGAAGCTAAAGAGGAAGAGTTTAAGGTCATTGAGGAGTCTTTTGTTGTGTGTGAGGATGCTAGGGAGCTTTGTGTTAGGCCTAAGAGTCCTCTGACGAAGGTAGGAACATGGAAAAAGCAAATGCTTTTGCTCGCTACTGCCTCCCACTGGGGGATTGCTTCTTGCATCACCGTTTAAAAATGAAGTACGGGGGCGTGGAGAAATTTGAGAGGAATCTTGCAACTTGGAGGAGACGATCTATTTCTCTAGGGTGTGAGTAGACACCATTTGAAAGTAGTTTTTGTAACTTGCCAAAATGTTAGATATCATGTGCAAAACTAGTTAAGTGATTGCTAATTCAGACCATACAAGTGCATTACTAAGACTTTAACATCAGAAGGGACCACTAAACAAACAATCCAGCGTTAATAATCAATGGACACAATAGAGAAAATTTTGGCTACCATATAGCCCTAGAATTAAACCATATTTTAGTAAAGGGGCATTAATTGGCAATTGGCACATAGGAACCTGGTAGAATATATATACGAATAAAACATTGGCAATCAACCTCAAAAGGTGCCTTTAAAACACAGACAATAAACCCAACAAGAAGGGCCAAGGTAAGACAAATATGCAAGTGAAGTCTCTTCCCTGAAGGAATTTTGAAGAAATATTACTGTTACAGTACTTCAAATGAAAACAAGCTTTACCTTTGCTATCATGACAACGACAAAACTATTTTCGGCAACCTTGTTTTCCTCTAGTGTTGTTCCATCTTTTAGAACCTTCCCCTGATGAATAAGCATCTGTTGCCCCGCAGGGTACAAGGTTGCCCCTTGCACAGACTCTATATTTTTCTTAACATCAACCACCTGAAGAAGATGCAATCATTTTCAACAGCACAAAGAATTCAGAAACAAGTTAAAAGGAAACAAGTGAACCTAACAACAAAAAATAGCTGCATCATATAAGAATGAGCTTGCATCAACTCAAGAAAGCCTTTTTCCAAGTTCCAACCACTTACGAAGTGGTGAAGATCGAAACTATTTTGGCGGGAGAATGAGGCTTCTTGACAAGTTACATCAACAACAACAATCATCTTCCTGGGAATTTTTTTTCCCGGAGGGGACTTATCAGATCCCGGTGTTTAGCCTTAATTTGCACTCTAAGGTCATGGCCTGTGCTCCAAAGCTTACGCAATTTGAACCTAGTTTGCTTTGTGTTACAGAAGACACTGATATCTATAACATTTCAAGTGTAGGTCTGCCACTATGCCTTCCATTGTTGATGGCAATTCAAACAACTACATGATCTAAGGTGGCTAACAATTCGTAAGAAAACTTCATCTTAGAGTCCTGGCTTAAACTAATAAAAGGTTCCACATCAATCAACACTGCACCCTAGAAAGAGTAGTCTTAGGTGTCACACTCCATGGAGTCCCCACGCTACATTCCAACTGCCAAACCAAAAAATAGGAGATATGATCCAATATATTCCTACCCTTGGACACTCCATTGAAACTTTAACAATACTTGGAAGCACCTTATTCAACTGCCAGGCAAGGAAAGCAATTCTTGAACATTCCTATAAAGTTAGCCATAGTCCCAGACCCATGGGAATCAATAACAGAAACTGTATGGTCATGAATTTGGAAATGAAACATCCATTCAAGATTCAACTCAAGTAGACTTGAAATAAAGCTTATAAGGCAGTAAGGGGGAAGCTCAAGTGAAGGACTGTGGCATTTTGTTTGCTACTGTCCTGACGTTCCAATGAGGACAAATAAGCTAATTAGCCTCTGGGAAGTGCACAATGACCGTCAAAACATGGAACGAGAATGCTGTGGAACCTAGAGCAGCTTGAAGCTCTAAAGGTAAGTTCAAGTGGAACCATGGGTTGGAGGTGGTTTCAAGGCTTAGGATGGACAACAGTTTTGCTGTACTTAGATTGTATGGCAACCTGAGCCATTGTCAACTGAAAAGAGGACAAGTGGAGTGCTGAATTCTGCATATAATGGGTCCTCCTATTCCTAGCATTACTCTTGACGTAACCAGCTTGTAAGAGAACTATGACACTGGAAAACAAAGGGAGAACACCATTCTGGTTTTCAACAACGTATATAATGCTTTTCTCATGCCCAAGTTGCCCCTACACAACAGCCTCAGTTTTTAGACTAGCAATTCAATTTCTGCAGCTGCTTGTTTTCTTTTCCCCCTCATTTCATTCATCTACTTCATTTTGCGTCATGCAAACCTTCAAACCCCTATTCAGTCAATCTACAAAGCAAAACAATTCAATTTCCAAAATTTACACAACCTCAAAATTTAAGCATAAATCCCGATAAATCCACACAGTACACACGTACCCATACCAGTAAACAAAACCACATACACTGTAGCAATCAAAAGTAATGAAGTAACAGTCTTTTCATCCAATTCCTGAACACATCAGATCGCGAGACTACTAAAGCCCGAATTCTAGTATCAAACGCAACAAGACAAAAGCCCTAGCAAACTGTAATTGTGAAAATTAAGAGAGAGGGAGATGGGGGAGAACCGTGTCGTCGGGGTTCACTTCAATTTCGAAGTGAGTTCCCTTGAGAGTCTTGACGAAAATCTTCATCTTCACGCTCTATGTAATGGGATCTCTGGATTTCGACTCCCGCCAGTCCAGGCGACTGCTCCGATCCGATTGGGGAGGAGAGAGAAAGAGAGAGAAAACCGAAGGCGCAAGTAAAGAACGAGGATCAATCTTCGTATTTGTTTTTTCCCTTGTGTTGATAAATTTGCCCCTTTCGCCTTGTAGCGGTGATTGCTACACCCTGTCATGATGGTGTTAAACACGCGCCACAACTTGCTTTTCTAATGTGGATACATGAGCTGGGAGTTTGGGGATCTATTTCGGCATCTCACAACATAAATGATTCTAGTTGTTTATTTTTTTAAAAAATAATTTACGGTATGTTCTAAAAAATCAGTTGAGTCAAATATTGATGAATGCTTGATTTATTTACTCAATTTTAGGTCCCTGGATTTGGTTTAATTAGGGTTTCTTCAAGTTAGTGGTGGAATTGGGCTCTCAAAAATTGATCGAGATACGCGCAAATTAGTCCGAATACCTGAATTTTTAAAAAGTATATATAAAAGTATTTTTTTAACCGTGGAAAGCGCGTGGTTTTTAAGTATTACAAGAAGAGAGTGAGAGTTGGTTTCCGGATGAGGAAAAGAAGAGATGAGGAAGGGAGGTTAGCTAGATTTATGTGTCTGCCCCAGGGAAGGAAGGACGACACTCTTTTCTCATACAGACAGACAGAGGGACGCATCCACCGCATGATTCATGCACCACCGCTGTTCCTAGGCCCTACTTTCATCAGAACTTCTTTGTAAAAAAACCAAAAAGAAAACCTACCTTTGGGGTATGTTTCTCCTAACCTTTTATTTTTGTATTTTTTTGGTATTATTATTTATTTGTCAGGGATTAACTATTTTTTCCCACGAGACGAATCGGTAAAATATACACTATTATTCAAAGTTTTTTTTTATCATTCGTTAATCATAATCTATTCTATATCTTAGAGGAGGGGATAAGTGCTTACAGGAATTGAACCATGCCCAAAAACATGAGAGTATAAGGGAGGCACCAACTGCACTCTACTTACAAATATGATTCAAACTTAGAAAATATTTATATAGGATGACATTCAAGACCGAAGGACAACAAAGTGATATTTTTTTGGGTCTCTAGTAAAAAAATTTATTCTTTACACTAATTTATAGAGGTTTCAATTATTCCATAGGTTGTCTCATGAGTTGAACATCTCAAAATTAGAAGTCTCTAGTGTAAGTTATTGTAACGATACATCTTTAGATTTCCCCACGCAAAAGAATTTGGTTTCATTTTTTACTTTCCTTAATGCAGCAAGCTAAATCGGTCCACTAGCTTCAACAGTTTGTGACTTTGTGTGGAGTGCAGTCAACTCTTATAAAGATCTTAATAAAGAGGAAATTGACACCCTTGTTAATGGGGGAGGGAGGGGGGCTGCTGTGTCTCATTCTGGGGTCCACTCTGATCTCGTTCCGATAATCGGAATCGTTCACTTTGTAGAACTCGTCGAGTAGAACAACTATCAAAAACAAATCATCTTAATTGGATATCATTAAGTGCCTGATCGGAACCTTTTTATCTTGAAAAGAATGGATCCGAAATACTGGATCAAATCCACTGTAACCCATGGACTGAGAGTTATATGGATTCCGATCAGGTACTTAATGATATCCAATTAAGCTGCTTTTTGCATAGTTGTTTTACTCGACGAGCTCTACAAAGTGAACTATTCCGATCATCGAAGCAAAATCGGGGTGGGCCCCAAAATCGGGATAGCAGCCCCCCCGCGTCCTGTTAATGAGTAGAGAAGGGGTAGTATGATGGAAAAGTGCAGTCGCACTATTGCTTCTTTTCTACTGCTTGTAAGTGATCAAATTGTGGCCAAGAGGCCTTTGGCTCAACGATATTAGGAGTGTACTTAGGTGTCAGGGGCCCAAAAAAAAGGAGGTCACGATTTTAACTCCTCTTAATTCCTAGGTGTTAATCTAAGTTTTGTAACAATACTGATCTGACTTTCGATGATCAATAAAAAAGTAGGAATCGAATTGAGGCCTCCCATGGAAGCTGCAAGTAGATCATTGGCCCATATATATGTCAGAACCTCGTCCAACTTTTTGAACCAATCTTCGTATTGGACTTGATTAATGGGGCTTCATCTTCGTAGGCTGATCCAGTTGAGTACCGATGTGGCCCAATTCGGCGTTTTCAAAATTTCGAAAATGCCCAGCCCAAATAGTTTGAGCTCGAACCATTGACAAGACTCTTGGCCCAAAATCAGAAATAATTGGGCTTAAGTGGTTCAAGCATCAAGGATCGGATAAGTCATTGACTCATTTGTCTCTAGGGATAAGGGAAGGGCCAGGGGGAGAGCTTATCGCCCCCGAAGGGTCTTAGTTTATCCCACCCTCCACTTGAGAATTAGTTTATCCCGGTGAAGAAAAAGATCAATTTATCCCTCAAACCTTTTTTTGTATTCTCAATCCAATGATTTAATGTGGGTAATCAAGTAATTTTTACATTATTCATCCAATCTTATCTGCTCATATCAAACTATCACTCAAACCAAATATAAGTTAATCCTCCTTTTTAATTAATCTTCCTCGATCATAACGTATCCTCCTCTTTTCCACCCTTCTTCTTTATTCACCCAAGACCTTATCTGCCTAACAAACGGGCCGTTCACAAGCATCCAGCAAAGAGCCATTGCGGGTGCTATATCAACATATTTGGTTTGTCAATAATTGATTTTTAAAGTAAAATAGTTTTTAAAAAAATTTAAAACCCAAAAGTATCAAAATTTGATCCTTTTCAAATATGCTTTTAAGCAACTTTTTAAAGTTTTTTTGGCCGAATGCAGAGGTCGTGAGAAATAAACTGCCACATGTTTTGAAGCTATATTACAAACAAATTAAAATATTATATATATATATATATATATATATGACTTTTTCCATTTTTACTATTGTAATAGTGTTGACTTTTTTATAATAATTTTTTAAAATAATCAAAAAAATAGACCTCAGTTCTCATATCTTCTAGTATAAATACTTTTCAATGAGCTATTATTTTATGTTTAAGACTAGATGTATATATGCGTATTTGGCATATCTAAGTTTAAATAATCATGTAGTACTTGATATTGTTTTGAATCTTTCATAGGATCAGCAAACAAAAGGAGACCAGACCATATCAATGGAAACGGCTCATGCTGCAGGTTTATTAAAAGGTCACGTAGGAAATTCAAAGAAAGACCAAGTGCATTGACTAAAACGAAAGCTTAAGGACAAACAAACACGATAGCCTAAAATTGTCTTTGGATTTTGGATTGGAGGAGAAAACCGTAAATAAAATAAAAATGGAAGGAAAATTAAGTAAAACTAAATCCTCCTGCCGATAAAAAAAAGAAAAGAAAAACTATAAATCATCCTAATTTGTTGGTAAGGGTTGGGACAATGAGACTCCAAGGAGTTGGCCGCCCTAGCGGTCAAGGTACGAGACTTAAGGGTTTGGTCTCTTCTAATGTCTCTGATTCGAAATCTCTCAGATGATATCGACTCTTTTGGGATCAGTCTATACAGAGGCTTGCTGTAATATTAGTTGAGACCCCCGCAAATTGACAGTAGGATTGATCTCTAAAATTAGTTGAGGTGCACGAAAACTGGCTCGGATACCTGAGTACTAAAAAAGGGTTAGGACAATGCGGAGAATAATCGTTGTACCCTTTAGGAATTTCATTAGACGCATCCTACTTAAATTAATTCACACCTAAACCCGATTGAAGAAGCCAAGTGTGACTATCGTGCTACCAACTACCCAAGTGATGAATTTATTCTTTCCGAGGATCCAGTAGTGCAGGGATGCATTACATGGAGAAGGCTACCATTCAGTCTTCTTCTATCTAGTTTAATATAATTTCAAAATGCATTAACCTTGGTTAAAAAAAAGTGTGCACCTAAATGCATTTCGAAATTATATCAAAGGGTATCTAATCAACTTGATTTTTGACGTGGTCAATGTTCTCGGTAAGCTCTAAAAAGTGAACGGTTTCAATCATTGTTGCGGGGCCCAGAAAGAGTCCACAAACTGCCCAAACTGGATGAAGGACATTGCACGGCAGCACGGGAGCCTCCCCCGTCACGGAGATGTAGTACATACTTCGAGTTGTCCAACAATGTTTTTAATAGTTCAGATTTGCTAAAAATATGTTAAAGCATCTCCAATTAATCCTTACCCCCTTCTTTTACCCAACGCCAAAATTTGAGTAAAAACACTAAAAATTCATCTCCAAATCTCTACCTATTTTGAGTTTTACCCTTTTTCTTACTCAAATTCGGGGAGATCTAAATTCATACCTTTTTTTTTCTCAAAACACCTCTTTTCACTTCTTTATAATTGTACAAGATTTGGGTTTTAAAAGATGAGTATAGCATTAGAGAAGGCATACCCAAATACATTTTTTAACCCAAATTTTCACTTAAATTTGGATATAAAAATGGGTAAAGATTTGAGACGCCCCTAGGTATACTTTTAAAATTTAAACCGCTGATTGCAAAAATAGATGGTTGAATTGCTCATTACATACCTATAGTGCACTCGTACACTACAGGGTCCTCCAACTGTCTACAACTAGTTTGTTTTTCTTTTCTTTTTTTTGATCGGCAAAAATGAAATTTATTAAAAAAGTGGGGAAAATGGAAGGGAATCCAACAAAAAGTTTGATAAAACATTTCAAGGGCAAAGCTCATACCATCCAAGGGTCTACAAGAGTCCAAAACAGATAAAGCACTAAAACCCAACCCAACACCCAAAATATACAACAAAAAACCCAAAAAGCCCAAACCTTGGACTGGCCCACCCAAACCAGCCCTCAAAACCCTAACTACTTCACCACCCACCGCTGTACAAACCAACCGGCCTCTCTCAGATATAGAGCCGCCGTACAAACCGCAAGTTTGTTTTTCTTATTGTTTTGATAATTTATTTTCAAATCTTTTTTTTCTTATTTTCACACTTCCTTTTTATTCTATTGTGATGTGAATTTACAAAATTAACCTTCATTTTTATACCCTTTAACCCTCGAAAGAACAACATTATAAATTAACATCACAGAAAAACAAAAAAAATATTGAAGTTATTAAAAGAAGGGTGTGAAAATCACTTTACTCCATTTTTTTTTAGCCTTCTTGCTCTTACAACCAAAAAAAACTATACAATGCCCACGGTGCCCCAGACCTTTCTTCAACCACACATTTTGTGGGATTCAAGACTAAATGTGAAGATCTTATAACAATGTGTAGTTGGGAGGGGGTTGAGGCACCGTGGCACCAAGTACCCTGTCCGTGAATAATCTCTCCTTACAAAACCGTATCCTGGACATGACGTGATCTAGGGAAAGAAAAAGGAAGGGATCCAAAGTCTTCTTCTGATTTAGGGAAAGAAAATGTTACCTTCACTCTTTTTCTTCTGCAATCTGACATGAAAGAGAAAGAAGAGGAAGGGATCCAAAGTCCAAAAAGCTTGTTGAATAAGTTAAAGAAGAGTTTGTCTTTAACTGAAGTGGAAGTTTTATTTAAGTACGTAAAAAACCGAATTGTTCAGAAGAAGCCGAATGGAAAATACTAGGAAGCATAACGTGTACCCTAGGGACAAATCGCAATAGATTTTTCCCCTCTTAATTGCCACGAAAGGAGAAAGACAACGCTCAATTAGCTAACCTAACGAGGGCTAGAGCGTAAAAAATCCAATTGTTCAAATTTCAAAAGAAGCCGAATGGAAAATACTAGGAAGCATAAGAGCAACTTTATCAGCTTAGTCAAACAACAAAACTGAGCTAGTTTACCTAAGGAAAGGGACAAAACCATTTTGCAGCAGATGAGGTAAAAAGAGGTGTAAAATACATCAATGAACAGTTGTTAGTCATTTATACCTATCCACTATTCATCCAGTAACCATTTTTTTTATTCCTTTTTCTTCCTCCCTCCAACAGTACACAGTCACACACTGTGAACATAGTACATAGTTATCCATGTACAATAAAAATATTTTATTAAAAAATAGGTTAAATAGATAGTGTTGGTGTAGTGTTGAAAGAAAAATGAGTAGGAAAAATGAAAAATATGCACTGTTCACTAGTTTTTTTTACCTAAGAACTGGTGTACTTGCTCTAACGTATCCTAGGGACAAATCGCAATAGATTTTTCCCCTCTTAATTGCCACGAAAGGAGAAAGACAACGCTCTATTAATTAGCTAACCTAACGAGGGCTAGATCTTTCTTTTCTTTTCTTTTCTTTTTTTTTTTTGGTCATAGTTTATACATCAGCGGAATTAGAGAAGTTAGTTTGTTAATCCACAGGGAGTCCAAACTCTATCTATAGTTTAGTTGGGAAAGAACAGCGAAGTCCATCCGAACCATCCAATGGCCTGCGAAGCGCATGTAGAACGGGCTCAAAGAAAAAAATGTGTGGAGGAGAAGCAGCCGAGCCCCTGAACCCCAAACGTACTCTCACTAAGGAGGCCACGGCCTCACACCATCCGAACAAGATGGGTTTGGCAACTAAGGTTAGTTTAGTAGGCCATGAGCCTTGCATTTTTACTGGGAGGTCAGGAGTTCGAATTACTCTACCTGCATGTTGGTGTTCTTCGCTTAGAGGAGCAATTTAAAATCCTATTCAACGGTATTCGATCAATATGATTTTTTAAACGACATTCTCACACAAGTTCTAAAATGTAAACGGTTCCGATCATTCTTATAATCCCGAAAAGGTCCCACAAATTCTTGAAATTGGACCGTATTGAAGGGAGTTAAAACTAGACATGAGCCTAAAAACGCTAAAATCTCTTCCATATACTAAAAAGTACTCCAGTATATGAAACTACTTACTATAAAATCTTATATTTCATAGAATTTACTTTTTTTTATGACATAGTTAAAATACAGACTCTCGTGTTTTCAAAATAAATTAAAGCATCGAAGACTCATTCGAAATACTACAAAACGGATATTTTTTTATTCGAAATACACAAGCATGAAGCAAGCTATAATTGATTATTTTTTGTTTGTTTGTTACTTACTTGGGGTAGCTTCATGAGGTATGTTGATTGCCTTGGGAAAATTATATTTTTATTGGGTCAAATTTGAGAAATAAGCATTAAATTAACTTATGACAATTTTGGAATTTTTTAGAAAAAATTGAGTGGCTATCTGCTTTTGCTTGGTGTGATGTACTACTCTTCATCGATTCATTATAAAGTTCGGCTATCTGCTTTTTTTTAGGTTTCATTGATCACATTTATTTTCTATAAAAGGTGGTTGATGTTTGACTTGGACCAATATTTACACCTTTTTTTCCCTACAATATTGTATAGGAGTTAGCGGGTGAGTAAGTTCGCCCACAGGGAGTTCAGAAGCTATCTATATCCTTGAACTCCAAATGCCTCTACCGAGACTCAAACCCTAGCGTGGGAGCGTCAGGGGATAACCGCTAGTTTAGAAGCCCTTAATTGGTTACCTATATTTACACTATAACATGAATGTTTTGTACTACTATAAATTACAACCATAAGACTGATGGAGGAGTAGTTGGCTGTTCAGTTCCTTCTGGGCTTTGGCTAATGGACAAAACACATTTACAAAAAGTCTTTGGCTTTGTTCGGTTTAGAGTTTTGTTTTAGTTTTAGTTTTGTTTCCAATCATTATCCTACTTCTTTCTCCAATCATTATCCTATTTTTTCAATTATTACTTTCTCATCTCTCTCTATCTCTATCCAATTATTACCCATATTTTTAATCATTACTCTATTTCTCTCTCCACCCACTACCAAAACTAAACTAAACTAAACTCTCAACCAAACACTACCTTTGCTTTTGGATAGACTCTATTTCCTATTTTCTGATAAGTTGTGTTAGTGATTAATTTATGCAAAATAATTTTTTAATTTTGTCTTTATTCAATTTTTTTTTGCATTTGTTAATTTTATGTCAAATTTTTATTTAATATAGGTGAGTAAATACGAAAAGAATCGGAAAAGTAAAATTTTTTAACTTGTACACAAATAGTTTGGGAAATATCCAAAGAAGAGAGCTCAAAAATCCATTTTTGGACTTTTTCTTGGATATTTTCCAAAATACTTGTGCAAAAGTCATACGAATAATTTTTTACTTTTTCGATTCCTCTAGTCCTTATTCGCCCATATCACATAAACATTTGGCATAAAACTAACAAACGAAAAAAAAAAAATTTTTTTGAATAAAGACAAAACCAAAAAATTGTGGTGCATAAGTTAATCACTAGCGTGAACGAGAACAGAGACTGATGGGGATTCATGGGGGTGTGACAAAAATGGTCAGGTTTATGAAATTCTTTATAGGGCCGGCTCCAAGTTTTCAGGGGCCTAGTGTGAACTTTTTAAATGTAGCCCTCTACATAATTCAGAAGTATATAGTATCTTTTTCTAAAAGATAAAATCCACTTTAAAGATGAATATTACAAATATTAAAAAATGTAATTACAAAAATCTTGATAATCATATCATTTTTCAAATGATATTACTTAAATATCTTTATTCTCACATTTTTAGCAGCAAAACTACTAATGTAACTGTCACACAAATTTTTGGCATATAGGCATACTATAAGAGTACAACAAATTTGAGGCCCCGAAATTAGATAAAGTATGGGAGCTTGATGTGGTTGCATCCTCGGCGGATGCCAAAGCATTGATCCTTTGTCTAATGTTCCCTTTTTTTTTTTTATGTATTTCTACGTTAACGGCATGACCTCAAATATTATGTATGTTCCTTGATTGACTCTTTTAATTTCACATTTAAATGGCATGATTCAATTACATGTCTCTATTTTTAAAAGCACAAGAATTTTCCTTACTTCGACATCCGTTAAGCCGATTTCATAAAGTTTAGACATGTACTTTGAAGGTTAAACGTAGCTTTGAAAGACAATCCTCTATATGTATTTTGAATTAGTTAAAGTGCGCGTAAATTAGACCGAATACCTAAATTATAAAAAAACACATAGATGGCGGTGAAATTTGATCTCATATTCTTGGTGGCACTCGGAAGAGAGAGACCTTTTTTTTATTTTTTCAAAAAGCAAACCCTTTCAAGTGGGAATCGCTTGGCCTTAAGGCCACCGGTATCTTACGCCACTTGATAATAATAATAGAATCTACTTAAAGAATATATAAGTTAATCGAGAATTCTAATTTCACTCAAAACAGAATCCTTAAATTATTTTTACCAACAAAATGGTGAACATCGTAGATATGTGATCAGCAGTGACAAAAAACGCGAAGAATCTTTTTGTATATATATAAAGCTCTATTTTTGTTGAAAATGTATTGGACCTAATTTGTTGTCTAATCCATGAGATTCGCTTCAACCCCTAAATACAAGGTGGAGCCGCCCCAAACCCGAATAGGAGTGGATGTCAAATAACTTGATTCATAGATAGCGTGGGGGTGGTGGTGGCGGCGGCGGCTATCCCCTTGGGGCAGTAGTGCGCTACTATGCCCGAATTTTGGGCTCACTTCGGTCTTACTCCGATGATCGGAAGTGTTCACTTCGTAGAACTCATTGAATAGAACAATTCTGCAAAAAATCAATTTAATTGGATATCATTAAGTGCCTGATTGAAACCTTTTTATCTTGAAAAAAATGAATCTGAAATACTGGATCAAATCCACTGTAACCTATGGACTAATAGTTATATGGGTTCCAATAAGACATTTAATGATATCCGAACGCTTTCAATTATCGGAACGAGACCGGAGCGAGACCGAAGTGAGCCCAAAATTTGGACACAGAAGTGCGCTGCTGCCCAAGGGGACAGCACCACCAACCACACAACACCACCCACACACAACCACCACCCCCCCCCCCCCCCCCCCCCCCCCCCCCCCCACATATTCCAATTTTAAA